>JAVJIF010019434.1:0-102417 GCA_038442645.1 Agave tequilana | reverse complement strand
TGGCTCTGCATAAACTGTGAAAACATGTCCTCTAAAGAAGGTTTTCTTTGATTGGGAGGGATATAGGGAGGGGCAGGTGGTGTTGTCGTGTATTAGTTTCTCTTATGAAATTGATTGTTAGGAGGTGATCCTTGGAATGATGGGGATCTATCATATCCTTGTCCTTGAGAAGATTTTCAAGAAAGGTTGGGATGGTTTTACCATCAAGGATTATACATTTCACTGAAAGGGTTGATGGGGTTGGGCTTACGAAATGTATTGAGTACATTTATTGCTCGGCTTTGATAATTGGCAACCCGGAGTATTGTTCAACCAAGTGATCTTGACTATCACAAAGAATACAAATGGGAGATACCACTGGCTTAGATGGTTCGAGAGTCGAAGATTGAACTCCCTTGGTCATCTTAAAAACTTCAAGTCTTCATACTACTGATGTTATTTTGGCATCACTCTCAAAATTTGGGGTTGACTCTATGCATACCACCATAGGTATGGCAGTTATGGTGGTGGGTTGCATTTCAGCAACACTAATAGGTTTCCACTCTAGCGTGTTTTCTGCTACCTCTTCAAAAAAATTTCATGCATCATTGGCTATTTTTCTAGTGAATGTTCCATTACAAAGCGACTCAATCATGGTCTTATTTTGATAGTCTAAGCTTTCGTACAGAATTTAAATCAAATAGATTTTTTCAAATCCATGGTGAGGACTCTCAAGCAAAAGATCCTTGAATCTTTCAAAGTATGTGAAAAATGTCTCCTTTTTTTGTTGATGAAAAGTGTTAAGGGCTTGACGTACAGAAGCAGTCTTCTGTTTAAAGTAGAACTTTCTATAGAAGGTTTCAGCTAACCCTACTCAAGTGGAAATTGAACCAGGCTAGAGAGAAAGAAGCCAAGCTTTGTCTTTTTCTTTTAGGGAAAAGAGGAATAACCTAAGTTTTAGAGATTTCTCCGTCATCTGATTGTATTTCATGGTCCCACAAATATCTTCAAATTTCCTAACATGTTAGTATAGGTTCTCATTTGACAATCCCTGAAAGACTGGAAACACCTGTATCATACCGAATTTAATTTTGAAATTTGTCGTAAGGGCCGGCAAGTGATACAAGAAGGTTGGGTGGACCTTATAGGATACATGTAATCCTTCAAGATCATTGACGGTTTTCATTTGCATCACCTATTTTAGCAGCAGGGTCAGAGATAGTAATGGATTCTAATTGACTCTTCACACGAACACACTTTCGCATGAATCAGGGTACTGCCCTGAAGAAGAATTTTCTAGTTTCTAGATAAGATTGCATACAAGATGACTCAACCAATCAATTTCAATCAAGTATTTTTTATCTTGAATTTAATTTGAAGGTAATCAATTCTTAACCACTAATCTTAAGAGAATAAAATTCTCCCTAGTTAGACAGCTCCTAACTGGGATGGATAGATTGTGGGTTTACCGGTCAAACTCGTCAAACAAGTGATTCAATCCTTCCTCTAGGATAGGCACCCTTTCTAAGACAAAGAGGTTCCTCTTCGAAAGTTTGAAAGTGTTCATGGAGTCTCCCACAATAAATCCACTTAATGAACTCAAAATCCTAGTGGTCAAGTTTTAATTGATTTTAAATTAGTTTAAGCTTCGAAAAAAATTATATGCATTTGTGATTTTTGAGCCAAGGAATATGTAATGAAATCCTGACCTTATGAGAGAAGGAACAACTCTTAAAATCTTTTTTATGTAAAATGTACTAATGAAGAACAATCAAGTCAAATCAAAACCACTTCCAAAATCCCAATGACAGGAGATTCGTGGGTAGAGTTAGAAAAATACCAACCTTTTCGATGACTCTAAAGCAAGCAATTTGTTTGTTTTATGTATTTATTTATGTGGTGTAATTAGCAAGCAAGCAAGCTCCTTCCTATTTTGTAACTCTTCACTTTGTTCATGAAAAATCCCTGCAAATGAAGTTAATTCTTAGGGATGAAAAAGAAAGAAAATAAATAAAAGAATTTTTTTTTTAATTTTAAAGTTTTTTTAATAATAACTAGAAAGGGATTAAATGTTGATTTTCAAAAACAAATTTTTCACAAGTCCCCGGCAACGGTGCCAAAAATTGTTTGCAGTTCAAAATCATAAAGAATTTCATAATTGTTTGAACTACGTACAAGTTATTGAAAACCTAATCTTACTTTAAAATCTTTTTAGGACAAATATTTAGTGGCAAGAACAGGATTGAATTCACAGAAACTTGTTAAAAACTTAAATATTAAAATCTAAATCTAATCTTAATCTAGTTGGAATGCATTTGGATGAAGGTTGTGTTGGCCCAGAGGCCCATCACTCTAGTTTTGATGATGATTAACTCATGTAGCTATAGTTTATTAATGATCTTGTGTTTAATTAGTTTCAGATATTTGATCAAGATTTTAGTAGGTGATTAGCTTCAACAAAGGTGTTTTGGAGCTATCTCATATTGATTCAAGTGCTCGCGCGTCAAGATCGCATCTAGCACTCGGTTAGAGTCAAGCTCGTTGATCGCGTTTGGATCGAGTGGGCTTGGAGACAAGAAGACCTCAGTTTGTTTAGTTTAAGATTGTGTTTAGATCTTGTGTAAAGGTAGATAGTATTGATATGCTTAAGTTCACAAACACACACAAGTTTAAAATTTATTGGTTTTGGTTTTCGGTTTAACCGGCTTTGGATTTCATGTTAAATCATAGATATATATCTTATATGTATATTAGATTCTATCTATATACAATATGCTTCAAATTTGTTTCAATATCTTATTTTTATATCCATATGAGTTTTGGAGAAAACGGTTTTCCATTTCAAAAATTCAAGTTTTGAAAAATACAGATTTTGTGTTTAAGCCAAATTTCAATATCACAAAAATGGTTCAAATTATTTGTAATATGTGTTAATTTTGGTCATACATGTTTGGTATTCAAAGATCTTAAAATAACTTATTTTTGTGAAATTTATATGTATTTTATGAGATTTTTTTAGAAGGTAAAAAGATTAAGTTTTAATCCTTATAAACTGTTTGACCTGGCCTTCTGCCGGTCGACCGGACGATCGACTGAGACAGAAGTCCGGTCGACTTGAGGGCCAATCGACCGCCCGGTCGACCGTCCAGAGAGCTTTGCTCTCTGGATCTGGCTCCGGTCGATCGGGCGGTCGACCGGCCAGAGAGCTGTGCTCTCTGGAACCAGACGGTTAGAAATCCGACCGTTGGCCGGTTGACCGGGCGGTCGACCGATAGCAGCATCAACTGCTGATTTGGCCCAATGAATAGTTTTTGGAATGGGTTATAAATACCCATCCCTTTAGGCTGTTTTTATCAAGAATTTTAAGAGCAAAAATTTCTATCTTTCTAAGTATTTTAGCAACAAGTTTTTAAGAGTTTTTGGGCTAAAAGATTTATCTTTTATTTATTTTAAAGTGTTGAAAAATCAAAGAAAAAGAGTCTTGGGAAATTGTTTTGATCTTTATTTCTAATTCATTTTAGAGTTTTTCCCAAGTGTTTTTCTTTGTGATTTGTTTTCTAAACACTTTATTTTCTCACACTTGAGCTATCATATCTATCCTATCTATAGGATTTTATTTTTATGAGAAAAATTGGTTTGTGGTTATTGAGACCACCAAGTGTTGTAATCTCTTTGCTTTGAGTTTGTGAGTATCCCTCTTGTGTAGAGGTGATTGTTGAGGAGCTTTGGGTTTGTTGGTATCTGTTTGAAAGGAGGAATTGAATTGAGCAGAGTTTAAAGTAAACCGTTCATGTTCGTGTGCTGATTATCAAACTTTGAATATGTATAAAGATTTACTTTACTCCTTCGAATACCGTTCATAGCACAAGCTATAACGGGTCGTATCCACAGGAAAGAGAGCGAAGAATCTTTGTAGTGATTTTTAGAGAAAAGAAAAACGGAATAAAAACTGGTGGCGTTGGAAAAAGAGAACGTTTTTAGAAAAGGGTTTTGAAATATGATAGAGAGAAAGCCATGACTAACTAACATTCTACACTACTAACTTACTACTCTTATTGGGTGATTCATGCCTCATGTTGATTCATCGGCAATAGTACATCTTGCTTTGTCAAATTGATATGTTGTCCCATATTGAGGATGTGTTCTCATCTAGGCTTGGCTAGGTGGCCTCCTTGGATCATCGGCTCCCTAGATTTTCAATAATGGAACATAGGTAATCATACTTAGGTATGCTAAACAAAAATATAAGATTTATTAGTCATCAAAGCTATAATCAAGCTAGCATGAAATAAGAAACTTATACAATAGTTGTTAGCATACTAAAGTAATCCATCCTCATGTACCATTAAGGCACTTGTTTAAGAGACAAGGCTCTAAGTGAGGCACACATGAATCATATGGAGGGGATACAAAGCATTCACTAAGAATTGAACATGACTCATCTTCATTGGGGATGAAAAAGACTTGTAATTACAAGACTAGAAATAAAACATCTAATGATTCATATGAGTTAGCAATCACCCAAGATAGTAGTTAGTAGTGTTAGAAGTTAGTTAATCTGTTGCCCAAGGTTACAATCACCCGTGTTTAGTGTGTTTTGATGATTACAAAACATATTAGTTATTTGTACTAATAATGTTTGTTGTTTAAGTGTGTTTCAAGGTTCTAACCAAACTAGAAGGGTTCTTCCCTAAAGGAAAGTGTTTTGGACTCAAGTCAACTCAATTTGGGCTCAAGAATCAAGTCTTGAAGATCATATGGTGAAAGCCCTCTTGAAGCACTTGTAGTACTTAGAACCAATGTAAGAAATAGGTTGTTAAAGTTTGAGTTTTGGAAATTGGCTGTAGGATACACACACACACATTTTCAATACAAGTTTTCAAGTTAAAGTTTTTGTTTCTAAGTTTTTCTCATGACTTGACAAATATACATGACTCCAAGTTTTACAAAGACATATATCAGTTTTAAATCATGTATACTCTTTTCATCATGATACCTAGATACTCTTTACTTCAAAATATTTAAAACAAAAAAATTCCAAGTCCTGCTGCTATTTTTCTGTTTCAGGCTTGACCGGCGACCGGCACGGTCGACCGGCGCCAGTATCAGAACGTGCACGTTTGTGCACGTCTGTCGGCCGACCGCTCGGGTCGACCGACTGAAAGCAGTTGCTCTCGGGTTTTATGGGTCGACCGCCCGGTCGACCGCCCGAAGAAAACTGTGTTTTCTCTTAGAGGACGGTCGACCCGACCGGTCGACCTGAGCCCAACGGCTCTTTGCCAGCAGAGCTGGCGGGCGACCGGCCCGGTCGACCGCCAGGCCTGCAAAAGCCCAACGGCTCTTTCCTCTTTTGTGCAATTCTGAAATCTGTCTTTTTAATCTGTTTTGGCAGACTTTTTCTGAGGTTTAGGAGATCTTTTTCAGAGCAAATAAGCTTAAAATAAATTGTTTTTAACCTATTCTCTCCCTATAAATAGAGGAGAAGAGTCTCTTGCAAAATACCAAGAAAAATCCTCAAGTTTTCATAGTTTTCAAAAAGAAAAGAAAAGTATTTAAGCTCTTCATCTCCAACTCTTTCTTGAGCTTGTTTTCAGTTGTGTTCTCTAGCAAAAATCATCCTACAACTGAGTGTTTTCTCACTACACTTCTTAGAGCCAAAAATCCCTTACTCACTCTATAAGGAAGTTGTAAAAGAGTGAGAGATTGTAAAGAGTTTAAGTGATCTTGTTGTGATCACTTTGGTTACTTGTTCCTCTTCTTGTTCTTGTGGAGACACCTCTTCGGTAGAGGTTATTGTACTTGGTGGAGCTCGGGGCTCGGGTCTTCGGTAGACCGTTGTAATCGTCCTCGGTGGATAGTGGAAACCCTTCACGGAGGTGAAGGCGGGGAGTAGAGCGGTGGCTCGAACCTCGAAACAAATATCTTGTGTTTGCGATTGCCTTGTGTCCATTTTGCTTTAAATTTCTCTTTCTCTCTATTGCTTTCAATTACTTGCTTGAGATCTAGTTTTTCTTTCCTTGTATTATTGCCTCTAGCTTGTGATACTTGTGATTTATCTTGTGTGCATTTCATCATTGCATATTATTCATTCTTTGTTCGATCAATTCTCATACAACAAGGTTGCATTGCGCACCTCTAACCCAATCAAGGGGAATTGGGAGGAAGGAGTTCAGAACCTCTCACGGGGTATTCGGCTCTTAGTCTTGTTTTGAGAGATCGTTGCATCATTCATCCATCTTAGTTTTAAAAAGATTGTTAGATTAGCAATTACACCTATTCACCCCCCTCTAGGTGTTTTTCAATTGGTATCAGAGCTTGGACTCTAGGCTCTTGGCTTAACAATCTTAGAGAGATCCTAATTTTGCTAATCACTTCATTCATTCTTCATACACTCTCACTTAGTAAAAATGGCTGATGGAATTAAGACCCCTCCTAAGTTTGATGGACTTAACTTTCCCATATGGAAAGTTAAGATGACCGTTTTCTTGCAATCTCTAGGTAGTCGAGTTGCAAAGGCCGTGACCAAACCCTTTATTGCACCCCCCGGTGATGAATCACTGGTCCGAAATTGAGACGAAGGAGTTTGATGCCAATGCTAGGGCTCATTATGCACTACTTCAAGCCCTTAATGATGATGACATAGCTAGAGTTATTCATTGCAAGTCCGCATATGAAATTGGACACATTTGCTAGTTAGACATGAAGGGACCTCACAAGTGAAGAGGGATAAAATAGACCTTCTTCGGTCCCAATATGAGAACTTTTGCATGCAAGAAAATGAAACCATAGATGAAATGGTTACAAGATTTACAAAGATCACTAATGGACTTTTTTCTCTAGGTGATGCTATCGACAACGATCAAAGAGTTAGAAAGATCATCCGGGCTCTTCCTCCTTCATGGGAAGTAAAAGCAACTACCTGTAGGTTCACCTAGAGGGGGGTGAATAGGTGATGGCTAATCTAATGGTCACTTAATGCCAAATGATGCAAATAATGCGGAAGCTAAAAACAATTATGACCTAATTAAATCTTTTACACTATACACTATGTATAACACAAGAGTGTTGCTGAATTCCCCGTGAAGTGCTCTGGACAAACTCCTCTTGATTTCCCTTGAATGGGTTGAGGTGCCGCGTTGGCTCTCTTGATTGAATACAAGTGTTAGTCAACAATTCCAAGCAAGTATGTCAATAAGAGCACAAGGAATATATCATGCATATAAAGGTAAAGACAAGGTAAGTAATGCAAGATATAAATGAGCCAAATAGAGAGAGAGAGAGAGAAAAGGCAATCGCAAACACAAAGGGGTTTGTTTCGAGGTTCGAGCACACTTGCTCTACATCCCCGCCTTCGACACACGAAGGATTTCCACTATGCAAGATCCCAATGGATCTCTCCTCGGTGTCGCAACACCTACAAGCCCTCGGACTCTCTAGTCCCTTACACACCGCAAGCCCACCGCTCGCCGAGGCCGCACCTCAAACAACCGAGTCCGCACCCGAACTCAAAACAACGACGAGCACACTTGCCCGTCTCTTCAAAGAACAAAGAAAAGATCTTTGGTGATCACAACACTTTGATCACCTAAAGCACTCTCACTACAACACACCTATAGGATGAATAATCAATGGATGCTCAAGTGTGGTGTGAGAAAAGCAAGGATTGAAACTTTGGTGAAAAACTCAAGAAATCTCTTTTACACTCTTGATAAATTCTTCCCTTTAGATTGGAAGTATTTGCTCTCAAATTTTTGTGAAAACCCTTTTAAAAGAATGGGAAAAACTGGCTCAAAGCTCTCCTAAAATCTTGTAGCAAAACAATGACAAGACCCCCAATTTATAGGCTGCCAGAAAACTAGCCGTTGGGATCTGTCAGTACTGCCGGTCGACCGCCCGGTCGACCGCCAACGGTCGGATTTCTGACCGTTGGGCCACGGTCGACCGGTGCGGTCGACCGAACTTTCCAGAGAGCACTGCTCTCTGGAGCGGTCGACCGGCACGGTCGACCGTCCACCAGTACACAAAGGCGTGCACGTTTGTGCACGTCGGTCGACCGACCCGGTCGGCCGACTTCAGGGTTAGTCGACTATAAAGGTAGGCAAGTCGACTAGCTGAAGCCTGAAAACAGTTTTTCTGGGATTAAAAAGTTTGTCTTTTTGGCTCATATAAAATCCACAAAATACTAAAAAATCTACAAAAATAGTTTTACCAATATACTTTGATATACAAACATGCTTGCAAAATCAAGGCATGTTATAAAAGATTGGACTATTTTTGTAACTTGAAAATATTTGGCTCATGATAAAAATTATTTTTCCAAAACAATATTTTCCAACACATATTTTTCTAAATCTTCATCAAATGCATAGTGTGTATGGATATGATCCACTACACAATCAAGATGAAATATCTATGTTTTTGACATTAAGCTCTAAATTAGGTTTTGGTTGAAACATATAACTTTGAATACCAAGACCAAAATAATATTTTCCCAAAATGAAAATCTTTTCTAAGCTAAAAAATCTTTTATGAAAAGACAAGTAAATCAAGAGAGTGTGTGTGATATCTACTTGAGCAATCCACCAACTATCTATCCTTTACATTTATCTAAAACAAAAATCTTATACCTAGACACAAGTCTTCATCTTCTTGAAGTCTTCACTTGAAGTCTTCTCATCTTCTTGACTTGGTCCAAGCTTGATCCAAAAACTCCTTGGATCACACCGTGCTAGCTCCAAATCTTGATATTTTATCCTTTGTTGAGCTATGCACCTACTAAGATCTTGATAATGAATCTGTCACTAATTAAACACAAGATCATTAGTAAACATAACTTCATGAGTTGATCATCATCAAAACTAGGGTGATAGGCGTTTGGGCCAACAATCTCCCCTTTTTGATGATGACAAAACTCATGGAGTTATATATGCATGGATTAAAGTAAAGCTTCAAAGAAGCTCCCCCTTAACTCATGCATAACACAAAATAATAAATATATGCAATGAAGCTCATGAACATGTATGCAAATGATGGAGATGAAACAAAGTAAATCTTTTTTCCTATTTGCAAAACAAAACATATATGCATAAATAACAAGGAAGACAAATACTACTCCCCCTTAAGAAATGAAAACATGCATATACACTCAAATACTTCTCCCCCTTTTTGTCAATCATCAACAAAGGGTTCAAAGTAAAATCAAATCAAATCAAATTTTACTCTCCCTTTTTGTCAAAAACAAGGAGATCAAGAAGGGGTAATACAAATAAAGATTTATATGCGATATACATCCATGAAGAGGAAGACGCTAAGTTAGCTTCCCTACACATATGCATTACATGAAGAAGGGATGACAAGCCCTAATTCACATAACACATATTATGTAATGCATAAGAGGAGATGTGAAGCTCCCCCTACACACGTATATCATATAAAGAAGAGTTATCAAGCTCCTCAATTTATAATATACTCAACATGAATCCATATGTAAGAGAGATGTTAAGCTCTCCTTGCATATAGGAAATACAAATCAAACATTTTTCTTAACAAAATTTTTAAAGGTATCAGAGCTTTTGTAAAAACAAAAAATTTTTTTTTTAAGATACCAAATTGAAAATAATCATTATTGTAAAATATATTGATACCAATTGACATTTAACAAATATGAAGTTGAAATATTTTGATATCAATGGTAAACATAATGATCTAAAATTTTTATTTTCATCATAAACTTTGTGCTTTTGTGAATGTGAGCCAATTGTAAGTTAAGCACATGAAAATCATATATATGTATGAAATGAGTATACCAATTGATACATACATATATAAGAAACAAAATATGAGTATATACAAAATAAGTTCATATTGATACCGATTGAAACGATTCAATGATACCAATAGACATAACAATAAGATCAAGTGTATAACTCATAACCTACCACCCTTCATATGCACAAGATAGAAGATTTTCAATGAAGCATACAAGGCATAATCGCCCATCCATCCTCCCATTGATGGTAGGGGTTTTCAAAAATAGATTTGAAAATAAGCTTAGTTTGAAAAACTCTACCAAATGAAGAGATTGCACTAGTTAATATGAAAATGTTTTTAAAACTAGTACAAAATCCTTCAAGTAAAGAATAAAGCAAAAATGTTTTTCATGAAACACAAGTAAATCACATGGCACTAAAAACACTCTAATATCCATGAAGTCCATAAAATTTTCAAAAGAGGTGAGTGCACTAGTGTTATGTGGAACATGGTATCATGAAAATGTCAATAAAGCTTAATATTTCTTTAAATAAGAAAACATGAAAATCATCACAGAATTTTTTATTAAAAAAATATATATTTCAAGATATATGTATGTTTTGACAACAATAAGTATACATACATATCTCCTAAACACAATTGAGTCCATATAAATAGATTTGCATTAAAGGCAAATGACTCAAGAGGTATACATGTATATCTTAAAGTTTGGCAAAATATACATATACATGAAATGAAAACACATGATCATAAATCAAATCCAAAAAGTGGGAATATAAGTTTAAAAATGTATGTATCATCAAAACCAAGCAATACAAGCACATTTCATGGGTTCAAATAAGCATTCAAGCACAAATATAAATAGATTTATTTGTGGCCCACGATATGTACAAGTATAAATCCTAGTGTTGACAAAAACTAACATATAAACTAGTATTCAAATCATGAAGCATCAAATTTAAAAAAAATAGAATCATGTGTCAATCTCAAAAATTATTTGAAGAATAAATAACTAGTATAAATTGTTTTTGAAAAAGTAGTTAAAGATCCTTCAAATATATCAAATCTTATGTTTTTCATAAACATAACTAGATACATAAAAATTTAAGCACTCATGGTCTATAAAGCTCAAAAATGATTTTAACAAAAGTGAGTGTTAAACGATCATGTAAATAGCATTTTTATGAAAATAGTCAATGAAGCTCATAAGTCACATTTTTAACAAAAACACGAAAAATCATTTTTAATCAAAACACTAATCATCATGGTATATGTATGATTAATCCAATCCTAATAATACGCATACATATCCCAAATATTAAAAGAGTCTATTAATGATGTTTGCATTAAGGCAAGAGACTCACGGGTATACATGTATATTTATTAGATTTGAATTTAAAATACATATACATGAAGTAAAGCATAAAAATTGGCAAAGCATGTATAAATGAGAATCATCAAAACTAGTCTATACATATGCATATAGTGGGTACAAATGAGCATGAAGAGTGAATGCATATGAATCAATTTGATACTCACTAAGTGTACATGTATAAAAGCAAGTTTGACACATTCTACATCTAAGCATGTAAATACCACATGAAGCACACAAATCATAAAACATGAACATGCTATGAAATTATGAATGAACAAGCATGAACATAAAAAGTAGGAGTTTAGAAATTGTTACCAACTCCAAAGCTCCTAACATGGTGGTTGACCCACCAAAACTCCTTGATAGCGATGCATCCAAATGTATGTCCATCAAGTTCATTGCATCCACAACCAAGGCACCAATCCTCTCACGTCTTGTGAGAGCCCTCACCTACATCAAAAGCAAAAGGTGGGGGTTTTGGTACCCATATTTCTTAGGTCCACGGGGGTTAGTCTTATGTTGAGGAACCCAAAAATTTTTATTCTTAGCAAAATTAAAATGATCTAATCTATCATAACAATATTTTGCTAAATGGCCTTTGCGGCCACAATGTGTACATATGTACACCTTAGTATGCTTATGTGTAGGTGTGTGATCATGTTGTGCAACATAAGCATGATGATGTGCATGAATGTGTGAAGTTTGTTTCTTTGAAAACATTGACTCCAACTTAGAATGATTAAAAGCACAAGAGTTCAAAGTTGAACTCAAACCATCCATTTTATTTTTCAAATTCTTAATCTCATTAGTTGTGGCATGTAAAGCATGGTGAGATATAGAATCATTTTTCTTTTTCTTTTTAGAAACAAATTCTTTTTCCTTTTCAACAAATTTTCTTTTCAAAGTAATGTTTTCTTGAAAAACAACTTCTTTTTATTTTTCCACCAAATCAATCTATTTTTCAAAGTAGTGTTCCCTTCACATAAATCATTCAATTTTGCAAGCAAGGAAACATTCTCATTTTTCAAATCTTTATTTTTTTTTCTAAGCATGCCATTTTATTTTCTAATGAATCTTGTTCTACATGCATGCAAGCAATGTTCTTTTTCAAATTATTATTCTTCTCTTTAAGCATGTCATATTTTTCAAGAATTGTTTGGCAAAATGAAGTGAGCTCATCATATGACATGTCCTCATCATCGGATTCGGAGTTTACCTCAAGGGGGTTATCCCTTGGACCATATAGCATACGTTGGAGATGTCTCTTCCAACGTCCGAATCACTCCCCGTATAGTATAGATCTTTTCGCCAAGGGAGGTGATGATGTTCCATACTACAAAAGCCGATTCAACATTAGAAACCTAGATAAATAATCATCATTTAGGGTTGACTTGATAGCATGAAGGGCTTTTGAGTTAGCCTCAAAATTCTTACCATCTAAAGAATATGCATTATTAGTAGTGGCAAGATATACATGAATGCCTAAGGCCTTGAGGTACAAAGACATCTTAACCTTCCAAATTTGGATGTTAAGAATGTCAAAGGTGGGTGGTGACATAAAGTCCATGGTGTGTGTACAAATATTGTGATTAGCCTAAAAAGAGGATCTTTAACTCTAGGTTGTTAGACCCAAATCAGTGTACCAAGCTCTGATACCAATTGTAGGTTCACCTAGAGGGGGGTGAATAGGTGATGGCTAATCTAATGGTCACTTAATGCCAAATGATGCAAATAATGCGGAAGCTAAAAACAATTATGACCTAATTAAATCTTTTACACTATACACTATGTATAACACAAGAGTGTTGCCGAATTCCCCGTGAAGGGCTCTGGACAAACTCCTCTAGATTCCCCTTGAATGGGTTGAGGTGCCGCGTTGGCTCTCTTGGTTGAATACAAGTGTTAGTCAACAATCCCAAGCAAGTATGTCAATAAGAGCACAAGGAATATATCATGCATATAAAGGTAAAGACAAGGTAAGTAATGCAAGATATAAATGAGACAAATAGAGAGAGAGAGAGAGAAAAGGCAATCGCAAACACAAAGGGTTTGTTTCGAGGTTCGAGCACACTTGCTCTACATCCCCGCCTTCGACACACGAAGGATTTTCACTATGCAAGATCCCAATGGATCTCTCCTCGGTGCCGCAACACCTACAAGCCCTCGGACTCTCTAGTCCCTTACACACCGCAAGCCCACCGGTTTCGCCGAGGCCGCACCTCAAACAACGAGTCCGCACCCGAACTCAAAACAACGACGAGCACACTTGCCCGTCTCCTGAAAGAACAAAGAAAATATCTTTGGTGATCACAACACTTTGATCACCTAAAGCACTCTCACTACAACACACCTATAGGATGAATAATCAATGGATGCTCAAGTGTGGTGTGAGAAAAGCAAGGATTGAAACTTTGGTGAAAAACTCAAGAAATCTCTTTTACACTCTTGATAAATTCTTCCCTTAGATTGGAAGTATTTGCTCTCAAATTTGTGGAGAAAACCCTTTTAAAAGAATGGGAAAACTGGCTCAAAGCTCTCCTAAAATCTTGTAGCAAAATAATGACAAGACCTCCAATTTATAGGCTGCCAGAAAACTAGCCGTTGGGATCTGTCAGTACTGCCGGTCGACCGGCCCGGTCGACTGCCAACGGTCGGATTTCTGACCGTTGGGCCACGGTCGACCGGTGCGGTCGACCGAACTTTCCAGAGAGCACTGCTCTCTGGAGCGGTCGACCGCACGGTCGACCGTCCACCAGTACACAAAGGCGTGCACGTTTGTGCACGTCGGTCGACCGACGACCCGGTCGGCCGACTTCAGGGTTAGTCGACTATAAAGGTAGGCAAGTCGACTAGCTGAAGCCTGAAAACAGTTTTTCTGGGATTAAAAGTTTGTCTTTTTGGCTCATATAAAATCCCACAAAATACTAAAAAATCTACAAAAATAGTTTTACCAATATACTTTGATATACAAACATGCTTGCACAAAATCAAGGCATGTTATAAAAGATTGGACTATTTTTGTAACTTGAAAATATTTGGCTCATGATAAAAACTGTTTTTCCAAAACAATATTTTCCAACACATATTTTTCTAAATCTTCATCAAATACAAAAACAAGATATACTTTTAAAGCATAGTGTGTATGGATATGATCCACTACACAATCAAGATGAAATATCTATGTTTTTGACATTAAGCTCTAAATTAGGTTTTGGTTGAAACATCTAACTTTGAATACCAAGAACCAAAATAATATTTTCCCAAAATGAAAAATCTTTTCTAAGCTAAAAAATCTTTTATGAAAAGACAAGTAAATCAAGAGTGTGTGTGTGATATCTACTTGAGCAATCCACCAACTATCTATCCTTTACATTTTATCTAAAACATAAAAATCTTATACCTAGACACAAGTCTTCATCTTCTTAAAGTCTTCACTTGAAGTCTTCTCATCTTCTTGACTTGGTCCAAGCTTGATCCAAAAACTCCTTGGATCACACCGTGCTAGCTCCAAATCTTGATATTTTATCCTTTGTTGAGCTATGCACCTACTAAGATCTTGATAATGAATCTGTCACTAATTAAACACAAGATCATTAGTAAACATAACTTCATGAGTTGATCATCATCAAAACTAGGGTGATAGGCTTTTGGGCCAACACTACCTTGAAGGAACTCAATGACAAGGAGGAGATGGAGCTAATTGGTCTCATTGGGAACCTCAAAACCCATGAGATGGAGAGAAAAGCGTGGGAGGAAATGGCTCCTTCCAAGAAGAAGACAATAGCCTTCAAAAGTCAATCCTCACACTCCGACGAAGACGATGAAGAAGAGATGACGAAGAGCTCTCACTTCTTGTAAAGAATGTTCGGAGGATATACAACAAGGCTAAATTCCAAGGAAGAAGGAGATGGCAAGAAGAGAGGAAAATTGTTTGTTTTAATTGCAAGAGACCCGGACACATTATTGCAGAGTGTCCGGATAAAGTAAAGCCCTCCACATCCAAGAAGATTCACAAGAAGAAAGCGTTGAAGGCTACATGGGATCCGAGAGAGCGAATCCGAGGAGGAAGTTGACACCGCCAATATGTGCTTCATGGCAAATGAAGGCACAAGCAAGGTAACCCCCTCCACTTCTTTTGATGATGATCTTTCCATGGATGAAATAGGAGAAGCATTTGTAGAATTATCACATAACTATGATTTTCTAAAGAAAAAGTATTTAAAAATGAAAAAGGAAAATGAGTCTCTTAATCATCAAGTTTTTACTCTTTCTAAAGAAAAAGATGAATTACTTTCCACTCTTGTTTCCACCCAAAAAGATTTTGACAAATATAAGATTTCTTGTAAAGGCAAGTCCCCACTAATTGATTCTAATGAGATTACCATGCTTAAAGAAAGAATAGACTCATTAGGAATTATTTTGAAAATTGTGAGTTTGATAAGAAGAAGATAGAGGCCATGTTTCCTAAGAAACAAGCCCCTAAGAAAAATGTTTACCATGCTCATGCTCATGTTCATACCACACAACCTTTACATCGTGGCAAACCCCCAAAACATGCTCACACTTCACACACACATCATGCATTCATGTATGGAGAGTGTTCTCATGTTCACATTGTGGGCGGAAAAGGGCACTTAGCTAATTTTTGCTATGATAGACTAAGTGCATCTTGTCATAATGTTTGGGTTCGAAGCACTAACTTTCAAGGACCCAAGAAAATTTGGGTACCAAGTCAACAATTTTGTTAAATGATGTAGGTACTTCCAAGGCCCAACGACGTAGAGGATTGTGGTATCTTGATAGTGGTTGCTCAAGGCACATGACTTGGGACATCAACAACTTTGCAACCCTATCAAGATACCATGAAGGTGGCACCGTCACCTTCGGAGATGATGCCAAAGGTAAAATCATCGGTATTGGTAATATAAAACTCAGCACATCCCTTTAATTGAGAATGTAGTTTTAGTTGATGGCCTCAAGCATAACCTCTTTAGTGTTAGTCAACTTTGTGACAAAGTTTTGACGTGTTTTTGATGATGTAGTTTGTAAAGTAATTGATAGAATTTCTAATACTTGTGTGTTTTCCGGTTTTCGTGAAAGTAATGTTTATATGATAGATATGTCTAATATGTCTTGTAATATTACTTGTTTTAAAGCCCTCGATGACGACTCTTGGTTGTGGCATAGAAGATTAGGCCATTATCTTTTGACCATATATCTAGATTAAACACAAAGGAAATGGTGAAAGGTATTCCTTGTTTGAATTTTGAAAAGGACCGAGTTTGTGACGCATGTCAATTTGGGAAACAAACTAAGTCTTCTTTCAAGTCAATTAAGGATATCATGACATCACGTCCTTTGGAGCTAATCCATATGGATCTATTTGGCCCTACTCAAACCAAAAGTCTAAGTGGGAGTAGATTTGCATTTGTTTTGGTTGATGACTTTTCACGGTTTACTTGGGTTTTCTTTCTTGAACACAAAAATCAAGCCTTTTCACATTTTCAAGCTTTAAGAAAAGAGTTGAAAAGAAAAAAGATACTTCAATTTTAAGAATAAGAAGTGATAGAGGAGGTGAGTTCATTAACCTACCCTTTACCACTTTTTGTGAAGAACATGGAATTAAGCATGAACTTTCTTGTCCTAGAACTCCACAACAAAATGGAGTAGTTGAACGAAAAAATTGAACTTTACAAGAGATGGCTAGGACAATGCTAAGTGAATATGGTCTACCACATTATTTGTGGGCCGAGGCCGTAAATACATCATGCTATATATCAAATCGTGTTTTCTTGTGTAAAAATACTTCAAAGACTTCTTTTGAAATGTACTTTTCTAGAAAACTAATGTTTCATATTTCAAGTTTTTGGATGCAAATATTTTGTTTTAAATACAAAAGATAATTTAGGAAAATTTGATGCTAAAGCTTATGAGGTAATTTTGTGGGTTATTCTAATACAAGTAAGGCTTATAGAATCTTCAATAGATCATCTTTGACTATTGAGGAGTCTATATATGTTAAGTTTGAAGAATCTAACTTGTTTGTTAAGAATGTTGTAGAAATAGATGCATTGGATGAAGGCTTGGAGAAAGTGACCTTGGAAGATACACCTACTATGGGAGACAAGCCAAAGGATGATGAAGGAAGTGAAGCTAAAGTAGAAGAGGCTCAAGGAAATGAAAATCAAACAAATGAAGTGGAGCCTACTCAACAACTTCCAAGGATTGGAGTTACAATCCTCATCATCCCAAGGACCTCGTCATAGGTGAAGTATCTAAAGGGGTAACCACTCGCTCTAAACTTCATGATTTTTGTGGACACTATGCATTTATTTCTCATGTTGAACCCAAGAACGTCCTCGAAGCCGAGGCCGATTCATATTGGTTGCTAGCTATGCAAGAGGAACTCAATCAATTTGAGCGCAACCAAGTTTGGCACCTTGTTCCTAGGCCCCACGATAGACCAACAATGGTACTAAGTGGATCTTTAAGAACAAGTTGGATGAATCGGGAAACGTGTTAGGAATTAAGCTAGGTTAGTTGCCCAAGGTTACACTCAAATCGAAAGAATCGATTTTGAAGAAACCTTTGCACCCGTAGCACGGCTTGAAGCCATACATACGGATGACACTAGCATTTGCCTCATATAAAGATTTTAAGTTATTTCAAATGGATGTTAAAAGTGCTTTTCTAAATGGTTTTATTGAAGAGGAGGTGTATGTTGAACAACCCCCCGGGTTGTTGATCCTACACATCATCGGATTTTTTGTTTAAATTAGATTAAGCTCTTTATGGTTTAAAACAAGCCCCTAGGGCTTAGTATGAAAGACTTTCTTCATTCTTAATTTCAAATGGTTTTAAGAAAGGAAAAATTGATACAACATTGTTTACAAAACATGTAGAAAATGATATTCTTATTGTGCAAATTTATGTTGATGACATTATTTTTGGTTCTACTAATGAATCTCTTTGCCAAGCTTTTGAATCATGCATGAAGGAAGAATTTAAAATGTCTATGATGGGGGAACTCAACTATTCCTTGGACTCCAAATCAAGCAAAGGAAGGATGGGATCTTCATCAATCAAGCCAAGTACACAAAGGAATTAATCAAAAGGTTCGGGCTTGAAGGATCTAAAGTAAGCAAAACTCCCATGGCAACAACTACCAAGCTTGACAAGGATGAACAAGGTAAAAGTGTAGACATTAAGCTTTATCGTAGCATGATTGGTAGTTTATTGTATTTGACGGCTAGTAGGCGGATATTATGTTTTTCATTTGTCTTTGTGCACGTTTTCAATCTTGTCCTAAAGAGTCTCATATAATTGCGGTTTAAACGCATAATTAGATACCTTAAGGGCACTATTGAAATGGGTTTGTGGTATCCGAAAACCGGCCAATTTTCAATGACGAGTTTTTCGGATGCCGACTATGCGAGTTGTAGGGTAGATAGGAAGAGCACAAGTGGAACATGTCAATTCCTAGGTAATTGTCTTGTATCTTGGTCTTCCAAAAAGCAAAATTCGGTAGCCCTCTCAACCGCCGAGGCGGAGTATGTTGCAGCCGGAGCTTGTTGTGCACAAGTTCTTTGGATGAAACATACTCTCCTCGACTATGATTTACACTTTGATCATGTTAAAATATTTGTGATAATACTAGTACAATTCACATGACAAAGAATGCAAATCAACATAGTAAAACCAAACACATTGACATTAGGTATCACTTTCTTAGAGATCATTATGAGAAAGGTGATATTGATATTGATTATGTTTCTACCGATTTTCAACTTGCCGATATTTTTACTAAACCATTGGATTATGCTAGATTTTCCTTTATTTGTGGTGAGTTAAATGTTTGCATTATGGATTCTTAAAGAAAAATTTCTTTTGTTATTTTTTTGTCTTGTTTAACCCTTTTTGATGTATGACAAAAAGGGGGAGAAAAAGTATAAGTTTGGTTGTTGTTTATATAAGTTTGTTTGTCATTTATTGTTTATTTAAGTTTTTGTTGACAAAACTAAGTTTGGTTGTTATAAGTTTGTTGTTGTTTATTTAAGTTTTTGACAAAACTATGTGTTTTCAATGCCTTATGTATTTAGCTTTTCATAGCCATTCTTGATACATAGCATTATTTGAGGGGGAGCTTTCCAAGCTCTTCTTCCATTTTTGTTTAAATAACTTATATGTTTTGTCATCATCAAAAAGGGGGAGATTGTTGGCCCAAGGTTACAATCACCCGTGTTTAGTGTGTTTTGATGATTACAAAACATATTAGTTATTTGTACTAATAATGTTTGTTGTTTAAGTGTGTTTCAGGGTTCTAACCAAACTAGAAGGGTTCTTCCATAAAGGAAAGTGTTTGGACTCAAGTCAACTCAATTTGGGCTCAAGAATCAAGTCTTGAAGATCATATGGTGAAAGCCCTCTTGAAGCACTTGTAGTACTTAGAACCAATGTAAGAAATAGGTTGTTAAAGTTTGAGTTTTGGAAATTGGCTCTAGGATACACACACACATTTTCAATACACGTTTTCAAGTTAAAGTTTTTGTTTCTAAGTTTTTCTCATGACTTGACAAATATACATGACTCTAAGTTTTACAAAGACATATATTAGTTTTAAATCATGTATACTCTTTTCATCATGATACCTAGATACTCTTTACTTCAAAATATTTAAAACAAAAAAATTCCAAGTCCTGCTGCTATTTTTCTGTTTCAAGCTTGACCGCCGACCGGACGGTCGGTCGACGGCGCCAGTATCAGGACGTGCACGTTTGTGCACGTCTGTCGGCCGACCGCTCGGGTCGACCGACTGAAAGCAGTTACCGGTCGGCCGACTGAAAGCAGTTGCTCTCGGGTTTTCTGGGTCGACCGCCCGGTCGACCGCCCGAAGAAAACTGTGTTTTCTCTTAGAGGACGGTCGACCCGAGCCCAACGGCTCTTTGCCAGCAGAGCTGGCGGGCGACCGGCCCGGTCGACCGCCAGGCCTGCAAAAGCCCAACGACTCTTTCCTCTTTTGTGCAATTCTGAAATCTGTCTTTTTAATCTGTTTTGGCAGACTTTTTCTGAGGTTTAAGAGATCTTTTTCAGAGCAAATAAGCTTAAAAAAATTGTTTTTAACCTATTTCTCTCCTTATAAATAGAGAAGAAGAGTCTCTTCCAAATTACCAAGAAAAATCCTCAAGTTTCATAGTTTTCAAAAAGAAAAGAAAAGTGTTTAAGCTCTTCATCTCCAACTCTTTCTTGAGCTTGTTTTCAGTTGTGTTCTCTAGCAAAAATCATCCTACAACTGAGTGTTTTCTCACTACACTTCTTAGAGCCAAAATCCCTTACTCACTCTATAAGGAAGTTGTAAAAGAGTGAGAGATTGTAAAGAGTTTAAGTGATCTTGTTGTGATCACTTTGGTTACTTGTTCCTCTTCTTGTTCTTGTGGAGACACCTCTTCGATAGAGGTTATTGTACTTGGTGGAGCTCGGTGCTCGGGTCTTCGGTAGACCGTTGTAATCGTCCTCGGTGGATAGTGGAAACCCTTCACGGAGGTGAAGGCGGGGAGTAGAGCGGTGGCTCGAACCTCGAAACAAATATCTTGTGTTTGCGATTGCCTTGTGTCCATTTTGCTTTAAATTTCTCTTACTCTCTATTGCTTTCAATTACTTGCTTGAGATCTAGTTTTTCTTTCCTTGTGTTATTGCCTCTAGCTTGTGATACTTGTGATTTATCTTGTGTGCATTTCATCATTGCATATTATTCATTCTTTGTTCGATCAATTCTCATACAACAAGGTTGCATTGCGCACCTAACCCATTCAAAGGGAATTGGGAGGAAGGAGTTCAGAACCTCTCACGGGGTATTCGGCTCTTAGTCTTGTTTTGAGAGATCATTGCATCATTCATTCATCTTAGTTTTAAAAAGATTGTTAGATTAGCAATTACACCTATTCACCCCTCTCTAGGTGTTTTTCATAATCATGTTAATGAGTTAGCTAGCCATAGAAAGGAAGAACAAGCAAGAATACATGGTAGAAAGTAAATGCAAGAAAGTAAGAACTTGAAGGTAAAAGCAATAAAACAAGAAAAGACTTGAGGAAATGAAGCTTGAGCCCTTGTATTGAGTTGTCACCTTCTTCAATTACAAAGATCTCTCACCCTCACTCTCTCTTTTCTGGATCTAGAAGGAGAAAATGAAAATTACACAAGAACTAAAGAGACTTAAAGAAATCCTAACATTTCCCTACACAAGAATGCTATTCTCTCCTCCTCGATTACAGAGGCCCTAGGTGTCTATTTATAGCCTTCAGGAGAAGATGCCATCCCACCACAGCCGTAGGATCAATTGCTTGATCAACGGCCAAAGGAGTGCCGCGGATCCGCAGCAAGGGCCGCGTTTCCGCTGCAGAATCTTGGCCGTTGCGCCAACGATTTCTCTGGCATTCTATATGCCTTGTGTGCCCAGCTAGAGCTTCTAGAAGATGAAGAATATGCTTTGGATCAGTCCAGATTTGGGCTTCCTTGTTGTGGGCTTCTAAATTACTCCTTTAATTCCTTTAAAAATCACAAGAATTGGGCCTTCTTCTCCATAAAATATTGGACCTGAAAAATAAGAGAGAAAAGCAATAAAAATCCCATTTTTATTATCACAAAGCATGGTGAGGTGGTGTAAAAAATGATGAAAAAATGAACTCCAATCAGTATCCCTCTAAATGTAGAGGTGATTGTGGTTATTTGGCTTTGTGCCTATCCCTCTAAGTGTAGAAGTGATTGTTGAAGTTTGGCTAAGTTCCTTATCTCTCTAAGTGTAGAGGTGATTGTTGTTGTGTCTTGCCTCTTGTGTAGAGGTGTTTGTTGGAGAGAAGAGTTGTGTACTCCTAAGTCGTATTTGCCAAACCCTCAGTGGAGGTTCCCTTGTGACAAGTCCTTTATGGACATATAGTGAAAATCCATCTGTTTAAGGCGGGGACGTAGAGCAGTGGCTCGAACCTCGAAACATATCTCGGTGTTTGCGATTGATCCATTATCTCTAAACTCTCTCTTTTATATCTTGCATTGATTCATATTGCTCATATCATATATAACTCTTTGGTTACACTTAGTGTGTTTAATTAGTTTTAATTTCGCATCTTTTTTCATTAGATTATCCATACACTTATTCACCCCCCTCTAGGTGTATTTTCAATTGGTATCAGAGCCTACGCTCCTGATATTAGGTTTAACCACCTAGGAGTGAGATCTTGGCTAGCTAATCTAGTTTTACATTTGTACACATATTTGTTTACACAGCTCATGGATTTCTTGACCCCTCCCATATATGATGTTTCCAACATTGACATGTGAAAATATAACATGAGTATGTACCTTAAAATCCTAGGAATACATGTTTTCCTTACTACTACCAAGAAATTCTATCTTGGTAATAACAATCATATAGAGACAAATGCACAAGCCCTAGAGGAACTTAGATGCACTCTAAGTAAAGAATATTTGTCTATGGTTTCTCATTGTGATTCTGCTTTTGCAGTGTGGAATACTTTGACCTCTCCCAAGTTACAAACGACGAATTATGTGGAGAAGGAACTCTTGGTGATGAGTCCGAACAAACTTAATTCATGGTCCAAGGGAATGACTCCCTTGAGGTACACTCGGAAACTTATCTAGATGATTGTACTAGTTCTTCAGGTGATGATTATGTTGATGTTGATGCTTTAAATGAAGAACTATCTATTGTTTGTGAAAACTTGTTAGAAAAATATAATTTTTGAAAAGAAAATTTTTACATTAAAAGAAGAAAATAAAAATTTATTTACTAAACTTGATAGTTTAGCAAAAAAGGGATGAGATTTCAATTGAAAGGGACTCATTGAAATCCCAACTTAATCTTGCCCTAAATGAAAACAAAATTTTAAAAAGTAAAAATAATTGTGATGAAGTTTTGAAGAAAAATGAGGTTCTATCTTCAAGACTTGATATTGTTTTAAAAGAAAATGATTCATTGAAAAACAAAATTACTTCTATTTCAAAAGAACTAGATTTGATTCTAAAAAAAATATTTCTTTGAAAATAATTTTTCTTCACATGTTTGCCATGCTACTATAACTTCATCATCTAGTGTTGCATGCTCCACTTTGTCTTCAAGTATTAAAAATGATATATGTATGTTGAAGAAAAAGTGTAGATTGTTTGGGCTCCACTTTGAGCCAATGTGCTATAGATCACAAGAAATTGGAATCCATGTTTTAAAAGAAATAAGTTCCACATATGCATGCACACCATACACGGCATACACATGCTCATCATGCTCACACACATGACACGATGTATGCTCATGTGTACACATATACACATTGTGGACGTAAGTGCCACCTTGCGAAATTTTGTTATGATAGATTAAATGATTCAAATTTTGCAAATAAATTTGTTTGGGTTAGGAAAGGTACTAACCCCCATGGACCCAATAAGGTATGGGTACCAAAAGCCACTCCTATTGTATTTGATGTAGGTGTGGGCTCTCACTTGATGTGAGGGCATTGGTGCCTTGATGGTGGATGCGTTCCGAGCTAAATGGTGACAATTTTGAATGCATCACTTTCAAAGGAAGTTTGGTGGAAGGACCACCATGGTTTGGAGATTTAGAGATTAGCCCTAATGGTTTTGGTAACTATCTCTAACTCCTATTTAGTTTACATGCTTTTAGATTATTAATTTTTAGCACGTCATGTTTTAATGCTCATTATGTTAAATGCCATGATAATTAGACTTATGACATACATGTATAGTAATTGAAATACACTCATGTTCATATGGATCCATATCTTGTGTTCTCACTATAGTTTACTATTGTGCATATCATAACTCTAAAACATGTGCATTTACATAATGATCATATTGGTTTATGTTTTCGTTTTATGCTTCATGACTTTGATTACAGTTTAGATGTAGTTTTCATTAAAACTTGTGTATACACTTGTACAACTAGTTAACCACATTTGATTATTATATGTTTTACTATGTTGCTCATTTGTACTCATTAGATGTACTAATATAGCCTAATTTTGATGATTCTTGCATTGTAACTTGTATTCCCTATTTTTGGACATGTTTTCATGATAATGTGTTAGCTTCATGTATATGTCAATTTTGTCAAAACTTTAGATATACATGTCTATCCTATAGTCACTTGTTTTTTATGCAAATTTTATTATAGACTCATTTGTGTTTGGAAATGTATGTATACTTTTAGTTTAGACAAAACATACATATACCTTGAAGCCTATGTTGTTTTGATGTTTTCTTATTTTTGATATAAGGAATTTCATTGAGCTTAAATGCATTTTTCCATGATTTTGTTGATTACATGACTTTTTACACTCTATGTTTGATGTTTACTCATGATTTATTTTCATGAGATTATATGAGCTTTATTGCTATTTTGAGTGTTGATGATTGTGTGATTTTCATATTTCATAGATATATTCTTTTTTTTATTCCTAACTTGAAGGACTTCGTACTAGTTTATAAGATTATCATAAAAACTCATTCGTATTCTTCAATTGGTAGTGATTTTCATCTATGCTAAAAATATTTTCAAATCTTATTTTTGAAAACCCCTACCTTCTAAGGGCGGATGGATGGGTGACCATGCCTTGTATGCTCTTATTGAAATCTATTTAAACATGTGCATGAATAGGGTGGTAGGTATGAGTTATACACTTGATTCTCCTTATATTTTTAATTGGTATCACAATTGATATTTTTATGGCTGTATACTCATATGTGTTTTCTATATATGTATGCTTCAAACTTCAAATAGTATAAATTTCGATTGGTATTTACATTTTCATATATATATATATATATATATGATTTGATTGTACTTACAATATCTTTACATCTTAAAGTACAAATTATGCTTATGCTAAGTTTGATTTAGTCCTTAATGTCAATTATTTTTCAATTGGTATCTTATACAAGCTTATGCATCATTTTTATTGGTATTTCATAAAGGGGGAGAAACTTCATTTTTATCTTTTAATCTGTTGTATTTTCAATTGGTATCTTACTCCCATTCTTTATGATGAAAAATATTTGTTTTGGTATATGCTAATATTTTCAATATTGATATCAATAATCTTAAATCGGTTTTATTCTCAATTTGATATCCTTATTGCAAAATGAGTTGTATTTACCGTAAAATTTGGTTTGTATTTTCAATTGGTTTTACTTTAAATTGGTATTAAAATTTACAATATATATTCAATTGATATAAAAATCGTACAATGTTTCATTTTCTATTGGTATCAAAAATTTACAAGATATTTTTAATTGGTATCCTTTGGTATCTTAAAAACTTTATTTATTTTCAATTGGTATCATAAATTGGTATCTTAAATTGGTATATTTTAAATTGGTATCTTTTTGTATCTTAAAATTTTTTATTTATTTGGTATCATAAATTGGTATCATAAATTTGTTTTAAAAAGGTTTCAGAATGTTCTGATATATATATATTGCTTATATGCAAGGGAAGCTTAACATCTTCTCTATATATAGATTCATGTTGAGTGTATTTCATATTGAAGTGATTGACCTCTCTTTGGTATGTAGTACACATGTGTAGGGGGAGCTTCATATCTTCTCTTTTATACATTGTATATTATGCTTTATGTGATTAGGGTTTATTCATCTCTTTTCATATAAATGCATGTATGCAGGGGGAGTTAACTTCACGTCTCTCTTCTTCTTGAATGTATATCACATATATATCTTTATTGTTTGATTTGTTTTCACCCCTTTGTTGATGATTTGACAAAAAGAGGGAGAAGAATTTTGAGAGTTTATATATGCATGTTTATTTTCTTGTTTAATGCATATATGTTTTGTTTATGCAAAAAGGGAATAAGTATTTGGAGAGTTTATTTATGTTTATTTCCTCATTTATGCATATATGTGTTGTTTGGTTTATGCATTCATTGAATATCTTTATTGTTTATTGCTATGCTGAGTTAAGGGGGAGCTTCTATGAAGCCTAATTTTAATCCATGCATTTATAACTCTATGAGTTTTGTCATCATCAAAAAGGGGGAGATTATTGGCCTAGAGGCCCATCACTCTAGTTTTGATGATGATTAACTCAAGTAGTTATAGTTTACTAATGATCTCGTGTTTAATTAGTTTCAGATATTTGATCAAGATCTTAGTAGGTGATTAGCTTCAACAAAGGTGTTTTGGAGATATCTCATGTTGATTCAAGTGCTCACGCGTCAAGATCGCATCTAGCACTCAGTTGGAATCAAGCTCGTTGGATCGCGTTTGGATCGAGTTGCTTGGAGACAAGAAGACCTCGGTTTGTTTAGTTTAAAATTGTGTTTAGATCATGTGTAAAGGTAGATAGTATTGATATGCTCAAGTTCACACACACAAGTTTAAACTTTATTGATTTTGGTTTTTGATTTAACCGATTTTGAATTTCATGTCAAAAACATATATATATATATATATATATATATATATATATATATATATATATATATATATACATATATATATATATATATATATACATATATATATATATATATATATATATATATATATATCTTATATGTATATTAGATTCTACATATACAATATGCTTCAAATTTAGTTTCAATATCTTATTTTTGTATCCATATGAGTTTTAGAGAAAACGGTTTTCCATTTCAAAAATTCAAGTTTTAGAAAATACAGATTTTTTGTTTAAGCCAAATTTCAATATCACAAAAATGGTTCAAGTTATTTGTAATATGTGTTGATTTTTGGTCACACATGTTTGGTATTCAAAGATCTTAAAAGAACTTATTTTTGTGAAATTTATGTGTATTTTATGAGATTTTTAGAAGGTAAAAAGATGAAGTTTTAATCCCTATAAACTGTTTGACCTGGCCTTCTGTCGGTCGACCAGACGGTCGACTGAGACAAAAGTTGGTTAACCGGTCTGGTCGACTGATGTGCACAAGCGTGCACGGCCGTATTGGCTTGAGGGCCGGTCGACCGCCCCGGTTGACCATCCAGAGAGCTTTGCTCTCTGGATCTGGCCCCGGTCGACCGGGCGATCGACCGACCAGAGAGCTGTGCTCTCTGGATCCAGCCTCGGTCGACCGGGCGATCGACCGATGGCACAACGGTTGAAAATTCGACCGTTGGCCGGTCGACCGACAGCAGCATCAGCTGCTGATTTGGCCCAACGGCTAGTTTTTGGAATGGGTTATAAATACCCATCCCTTTGGGATGTTTTGATCAAGAATTTTTAGAGCAAAAATTTCTATCTTTCTAAGTGCTTTAGCAACAAGTTTTCAAGAGATTTTGGGCTAAAAGATTTATCTTTTATTTGTTTTAAAGTGTTGAAAAATCAAAGAAAAAGAGAGTCTTTAGGAAATTATTTTGATCTTTATTTCTATTTCATTCTAGAGTTTTTCCCAAGTGTTTTTCTTTGTGATTTGTTTTTCAAACACTTTATTTTTTCACACTTGAGCTATCATATCTATCCTATCTATAGGATCTTATTTTTGTGAGGAAAATTGGTTTGTGGTTTATTAAGACCACCAAGTGTTGTAATCTCTTTGCTTTGAGTTTGTGAGTATCCCTCTTGTGTAGAGGTGATTGTGGAGGAGCTTTGGGTTTGTTGGTATCCCTCTAAGTGTAGAGATGATTGTGGTTGTTTGGCTTTGTGCCTATTCCTCTAAGTGTAGAGATGATTGTTGGAGTTTTGGCTAAGTGCCTTATCCCTCTAAGTGTAGAAGTGATTGTTGTTGTGCCTTGCCTCTTGTATAAAGGTTGTTTGTTGGAGAGAGGAGTTGTGTACTCCTAAGTTGTATTTGTCAAATCCTCAGTGAAGGTTCCCTGTGTGGGAAGTCCTGTGTGGACGTATAGTGGAAATCCTTCTGTGTGAAGGAGGGGACGTAGAGCATTGGCTCGAACCTCGAAACATATCTTGTTGTTGCGATTGATCCACTATCTCTAAACTCTCTCTCTCTCTCTCTCTTATATCTTGTATTGATTCATATTACTCATATCATATATATACTTGGTATTGGTTGTGTGCCTCACTAGTGGTGAATCAAGAGAGCTTCATATAGCACCTCAACTCTTATTTAGAGGAATTTAGAGGAGATAGTCCAGAGTCCGTCACTGGGAATTCGGCTACACTCTTTGGTTATACTTAGTGTGTTGCAATTAGTTTTTAATTCTGCATCATTTTTCATTAGATTAGCCATACACCTATTCACCCCCCCTCTAGGTGTATTTTCAGTTTTAGAGTTTTTGATCTAAGAATTAAAGTTTTTTAAGCATTAGAAATATGAAGTAAAAGAAGTAACTCACCGATGTAAAGACTAAGTAAATAAAGTGACGAAAGAAGAAGGAAAGTGAGAAGAGGGGAGAGACAGATGAAACCCGGAATCGATGCAAGTCTTGGTTCCTTGTTGTCGCCTTGACGTCTCCCTCCTCCGAACGATGTTGAAGACAAGAAAATAAAAAACTAATAACTGAAAAGAGAAGATGTCATACACTAGATTGTTAATGAAAGCATAAAGTAAAACATTAAATTAAAAGAGAAGAATAGCATCACAGAAATTATAAAAGAAAGTATAGAAAGCTTAGACTGAAATGGTGCACGATCTTGATGGAAAAAAAACTGAATTTCATTCATAAATCATTATTTTACAACTCTCCGATCTCGCATTACAACAAACAATTCTCTCTTTTCCACATAAACTTTACAACCCTTCTGTGTACATTTCTTTTTAGGAAAGCCAGTATTTATAAGAAAAAGGAACAAGGGGAGAGCGTATGAAGATAGAGGGAGCAAACACTCCCCCTAATCTCATTACATGGCCGCAAAAACATGATTTTTGCTGCATTTTCGTGGCAGTATCCTGGCATAGGGCCAGGATCTGGGAGCGATCGTCTTTTGATTCATCCTCTATCTTTTTATCTTCTTGGATTTGAATATCTGCTCTCTATTTGACGATTTATCTCTTTATCCTCAGTGAAACTGATAGGATCTTCAAACAATCTATTTTTTCTTGAAATTTGACGATATTATCTTATCTAATATATCCAATTTTCAGATAAGATGGCTTCTAGAACCTTTGGATTTGAATCGATCCCTTTCTTTTGAATTTTTGATATTTAATTGGATAAATTGTCAATCTCTCTTTTCTTTCTTAATTACCTAGCATGCCACTAGACATGAAAATACATCAAATAACAAGGTTTTATTATAAAATAAATGCAGAAATGTGACAAATGTGATATTAAATATGCAATGTACGTTTACGATAATTAACCAATGGGGTGATGTCAAGCTGCCTCAGGTTACTCTATTTACCATTGTCCTTTTCAAGATTGTTGATTATTTCTTACAAGGACTCAGCTTTGGTGACCCTCCAACATCCTAGATACTTTCTATCGCTCAGGAGAATATCTGTCTCCAAGAAGCAAAAGAAGTGCGGGTACTTTTGAAAATCATGGAGAGACAACGGTTCAGGCTTTTATAGAAGCCTTCAACGAGCTCTTCGATGAATTTGTCTTTGAAATCAACTTGAGCGATGGAGGGGCAGTGGCTGAAGGAGAACTCTACTGAGTCATGGCCATTGTGGATGACTCTGGAGTGGCTATGGTCGGGGCCATTGAGGCAGTCAGCAGAAAGGGAGTCCTCACAGGAGCACCCGTCGGAAATACGAAATCAGCAGTTATTTTATAACGAGCGGGCTTAGCGACCATCACCAAGTCGATGGACAAAGAAGTTGGAAAAGTTAATGGAACCAAAGATAACTCAGGCTGATCCTTACTTTGCTCCGGTGCCATCTGAACAGGAGAAACATGTTTTGTCTCGACCGTCGTCACTGGCAAGTCTCTCGATGTGGCTTGTTGTTGAATTATATTTTGATGCACAAGGCTCAACAACACATGATCGATCACTGGCAGAAGAACATCCTCATCTTGCTTAGGCTCTGATGTCATTGCAGGAGCAACTTTCGCAGGAGCTTCTGCAAAACTTTTGAATTTGGCAACAGATATAGAAAATATTTACTGAATTCTAAACACTTTAATCATTACCTGCAGAGATTGAGGTTGTGATGGTAACCTCAGAGCCAGCTGCCTCACCTTGGGTAGGTCAAACAGAGACATGCCCAGTGATGGCAGCATCTACTTCAACTGGAGGAGGAACCTCGGAAGCAGGCACCTCTGCAGGAGCAACTGGGAGAGGGACGTTCTCTGTAGAGGCTTTAGGAGTCCTGAGGACTTCGATGTCCTTGATCTCGTCCCCGTGCGCGTGGCTGCCTCAATATGGGTAGAATACCAATGTCTAGCATTGCTCCATCGGGGCCTTCTAGATTCAGATAAACGCCCACATTTTCTGTACGATGTGGGAAGAGGTCGTCCCATACCTGATCATCCTCTTTCTCTACACTCCAAGACTTAGAGTTAGTCATGAAAGTGAGTGATTAAAATAGAAAGAGATGATCTTACCTGTAACTGTTAAAAACCCCTGGGCCTCATTGACCAATGGCTCGATCACTAGTAGAGCAGGAGGAGGGATATGAATCGCCGGTGCTTCTACCTCGCTAATTTGCAAGGTCTCACGATGCTAACTTGAGGGCCTAACTGTCTTCTTCTTCTTCTAGGGGAAGAACCTGGAGGCGACAACCTAGGCTTTTGTTTAAAATGAGTATCGGGATTCTCCTCTTCTTCTTCATCCTCTTCTTCCTTGAGGGCAGCGGTAGCAGTAACTTTTGAGGCTGGTTCACTACGTACTTCACCCAAGCGTGGGATCGCAGCAACTGAAGCCTCACTTCAACATCAGCAAGTAATTCATCAAGGCCAGGTACACAGACAAGTTTCCCTTGTCTCTGCTCTTCTACCTTCCCCTTTAAACGGGCCGCGATCAATTATATCCCAGTAGAGTTAATTTTGTACGAGGACGGGGGCGTGTGCAAAACCTTGTGCCACTGGCAGAATCCCAAACTTGTAAGGAGATTGAGAGTCCAATGCAGCATACAAAATCGAGCTCCCATACAGTCGGCAATGAAATATCCCCAAGCCTTGGCACCATCTATTAAACTTCCCACATACCCTAGTCGAGGGTTTGGATTACCGATGTACACTTGGTCATAACCAAACTGTCTGGCGAAGCGGCTGGGCAGATAAGGCTCCAAATAGCGATCATCATCGTATCGGTATACCAGGTGGGAAAGCTTAATGCTGACCAGTAACCTGAAAGTGTCCAACCCAAGAGAAGATTGGTTGTCCCCATTGTCCTGAAATTTCTCACATATTTTGTGCCTGGATATGGGAAAACATCGGAAGAGACTGTACAAGTCTAGACGCTGGACCAGTCTACGGACCCCCACCAAATATTTACCCTCAAGCTAAAAGTTCTCGAAGCGGCCGAGGTAGGCATGGTGTTCAACCTCTGGAGGCTCTTTTCCTGGTTGAATAAGGACCGGACAATGGCGAGCAAACCATACCATCAGATAAGCGTACGGTAGTTCTACTTTGGAGAAGGCCCATCACGCGAGAAAACCAGCTCTCTTCTCTCTCTCTCTCTCCTCTCTCTCTCTCTCTCTCTCTCTCTCTCCATGCCCTCTAGCTAGTCATCCTTGCACAGATTTTCTCTGTCAATGCCCGAAGTCCACTTTGAATACGGCAGACCATAGCGGGAAGTAGCCCGAGCGATCATCCATATACCAGTTGAGCGACCAAAAAGATCACCAAAGGCATGATGCCGTCATGGGGTGGAGAAGGGATCACACATCTTTTTAACTAGGCTGATAAATAACCAGCCAACAAAGCTCTTCGGGATAGAGGTCTCCTGGCTTGACGATGGAAGCTCAGAAAAGTATCTCCTTTTTCGTGTTCACCGTCATCTTCCTTAAAAACTATGTCTCCATTTCCACTTGCCTTCATGGCCCTGGCAATCCGTCTATTTTTTCACCGAAACTTGAAGATCTTTAAGAGGACCACTGATTAGTCTACGATTATGCATTATTATATCGCATTTCCCTACCGATTTATGAATAAATTGTCGGTCTAAACCGTGTTTTGGTCTCTATTGCAGGTAAATCCAATGTTCAAGGGCAAAAGAGTAATAAGAGCTTAATTAAACCCAATTTAGAGTAATTAAACCCGAATTTCGTGGAGGCCAAGCAGGGGATTATCTAGAAGATACATCAAACCTAAACTCCTGCGCATGTCAGACGAATATTCGGGCGAAAATATCAGAAAAGGAATATACCAAGAAAACCCTGGAAGCCAAAAGAATATCCTCGCAAAAACAAGGGACCTAAGTCCCTGGTATTGCCGCAGAAACACGGCAATTGCCGCGTTTCCACGGCACTAGGATGGAGCCACGCGTCGATTTTCGACGCGTGGCCCCGTCTCGTCTTCTGGAATCATCCTATGCCTATAAATAGCCCTGCATTTGGCCAAAACGGGAGAGTTTTTCATTTTTAGGCTAGGGTTTCTATGTTTTAGGGTAGTGTAGGTAGGTGTTCTTCATTTCTTGTATTTTGTTTTGTTATTTCATTTTTAGATCATGTATTAGGGCTGAGAGATTCAGAGAGAGAGAGATAGAGAGGGATTGATGTAATAGATGGTGACAATCTATGTATAGGTGCCTCCTTTCTTCTCCAATATAATCTCCTCCATATTCTACATGTTGCTTGGCTAACTTTTCTTCTCATGGCAATCGAACTACTAACCACTAACAATCTAACCACTTACTTGATAATCCACATGAATCTAGTAGCCTCTATAAGGCCTTACTCTTGCAAGAGCCATTGATGGCTCATGATGATGGGTTCTAACATCTAACTTGCTAACTTGCTAACCAAGCTAGCTCTCTCTTATTTCATGCATGCTTTCAATGGTTTGATGATTTAATGTTTGTATTAGCTTGCTCTTGATGCAAGTTTGAATGTGAAGAACCATCTCATTTGCCATGCTTTGTATCGTCTCTTGAAGCCAAGGATTAGTGATGGCCAAGGATCAAATGTGAGGCAACTATCACTAAGAGGTTAGCATGGTTAGTGGATCAATTAGTAGTTAGTAGCCATGAGTTTTTTTTTATCTTGTTTTAGAAACTATTTTCAAAACTCTTCTATAATTTTTCTATCGATGTTTTCACCGCCTTCTTAGTTCACCTTTGTTCTATCTTCTTTCCTATTTGTTTTCCAATCCACTCCTCTTTTATTTTTCACATCAACGTTTTCATCGCTCTCCTCACCTACCACATGCTTGTTTTCCTTTTCTTTTCTTTTCACTTTCTTTTTCATTCTTTAACAAAAAAGAACTGTTAACAAACAACGTGAATAAAAACTGTCAATACTTCTATCGCCTCCCGTCCCTGTGGATTCGACCCGTTGAGCCAATGCAATAACGGAAGTATCGAGGGTATATCAGCACATACGAGCTTCTACATTGATTTTACAAACTACACATTTTTTTGAGTGCTAGTTTCGCCCCGATCAAATTTTTGGCGTCGTTGCCGGGGAGAGTGTTGACTCAACGAGTCGAATCCACAGGGAGGCGATAGAAGCATTGACAGTTTTTATTCACGTTATTTGTTAACAGTTCTTCTTTGTTAAAGAATGAAAAAGAAAGTGAAAAGAAAAGAAGAGGAAAACAAGTATGTGGTAGGTGAGGAGAGCGATGAAAACGTCGATGTGAAAAACAAAAGAGGAGTGGTTTGGAAAACAAATAGGAAAGAAGATGGAACAAAGGTGAACTAAGAAGGCGGTGAAAACATCGATAGAAAAATTATAGAAGAGTTTTGAAAATAGTTTCTAAAACAAGATAAAAGAAAACTCATGGCTACTAACTACTAATTGATCCACTAACCATGCTAACCTCTTAGTGATAGTTACATCACATTTGATCCTCGGCCATTACTAATCCTTGGCTTCAAGAGACGATATAAAGCATGGCAAATGAGATGGTTCTTCACATTCAAACTTGCATCAAGAGCAAGCTAATACAAACATTAAATCATCAAACCATTGAAAGCAAGCATGAAATAAGAGAGAGTTAGCTTGGTTAGCAAGTTAGCAAGTTAGATGTTAGAACCCATCATCATGAGCCAGCAATGGCTCTTGCAAGAGCAAGGCCTTATAGAGGCTACTAGATTCATGTGGATTATCAAGTAAGTGGTTAGATGCTTAGTGGTTAGTAGTTAGATTGCCATGAGAAGAAAAGTTAGCCAAGCAACATGTAGAAGATGGAGGAGATTACATTGGAGAAGAAAGGAGGCACCTTACATAGATTGTCACCATCTATTACATCAATCCCTCTCTATCTCTCTCTCTCCGAATCTCTCAGCCCTAATACATAATCTAAAAATGAAATAACATAACAAAATATAAGAAATGAAGAACACCTACCTACACAACCCTAAAACATAGAAACCCTAGCCTAAAAATGAAAACTCTCCCGTTTTGGCCAAATGCAGGGCTATTTATAGGCATAGGATGATTCCATAAGACGAGACGGGGCACGCGTCGAAAATCGACGCGTGGCTCCATCTTATTGCCGCGGAAACGCGGAATTGCCGCGTTTTCGTGGCAATACCAGGGACTTAGGTCCCTGGTTTTTTTGAGGATATTCTTCTGGCTTCCAGGGTTTTCTTGGCATATTCCTTTCTGGTAATTTCGCCCGAATATTCGTCTGACATGCGCAGGAGTCTAGGTTCGACGTATCTTCTAGATAATCCCTTGCATGGCCTCCACGAAATTCGGGTTTAATTACCCTAAATTGGGTTTAATTAAGCTCTTATTACTCCTTTGCCCTTGAACATTGGATTTGCCTGCAATAGAGACCAAAACACGGTTTAGACTGACAATTTATTCATAAATCGGTGGAGAAATGCGATATAATAATGCATAATCGTAGACTAATCACACCCCCACACTTATCTTTTGCTTGTCCCGAGTAAATAAGAAAAGAAAACTATACTACAAATGTTATTAGACCACTTTCGCAGGTGACGCGATTGCACTGAGCGTGTGCAAAAAGCCGTTAAACCTCTAGGTTATCCCAGAGGAGGAGTGTTGTCTCCTGAGGGTTTTCAGTGGATTGCACCACAAAATCCATAAAGAAAGAAGATAAATGTTAATATTCTGAAAATGCATTTTGAATGAGAGACAAGTTACGAAATATTTTTGCAAAAATATAAGCGATCTAAGGTCATAAGTCCACCAAAAATCATTCTTTCTTAAACTTAGTCTCTATGCAAGATCTTGTCTTCAATTAAGGTAAGAATTCAAAATTGCATTGAATATTTTATCTTTCATAAAACCTAGATAATATGCACTTTGTGATAGTGAAGATTTCTGCGATTTCAACTCTAACCATCAAGCCATTTATTTTTATATTTTTATATATTCTTTCTTTTTCTTCTTTTGTTTCTTCTCTTAATTTTCTTAGGCTTTCTAGTTCACCCATGTAGTGATCCTATAACCGATGACTCCCAGACCAGACAGTTTTAGGGCACCAGATGAGAAAACTGAAAATCACCTAGAGGGGGGTGAATAGGTGATAATGCTAATCAATGCACAATTTAAAAATATGATGCAACAATCGCCCAAAACAAGACTAAGAGCCGAATGCCCCGTGAAGGGTTCTGAACTCCTTTCTCCTGATTCCTCGTAAAATGAGTTGGAGGTGCGCAATGCAACCTTGTTGTATGGGACAAAGATTGACAAGATGAATGACAACAAGTGAATATAGCAATGACAAACAAGAGCAAGTAGTAATAGCAATGAAAGTAGAGCAAGAACAAGGAAAAGTAAACCAAACGCAAACACCAAGAATTGTTATCGAGGTTCGAGCACCATGCTCTACTTCCCCGCCTTCCCCAGAAGGATTCCAACCACTTCCACTATCACAAAGATGTCACAAATACACCGGAGTACCCAACTCCACAATCTCAAATACAAGTTCTCTCTTGGTAGTCAAAAGACCACAAACTTTCTCTTTCAAAATTCTCTTCCCTTACAAAGGTCCTTAGAGAACAATGAGTAGGAATGAAGCTCTTGTGTGCAAAGAGAAAAGAAAATGAAATCAGAGAGTTCTTGAAAGCACTTCAGAAAATGAGAGAGAATTTCAGCACAAAAACCAAGAAACCAAGTCTTTTTGAAAGCCTTAAACTTGTGGAAATTTTGATAATTTTTCTAGTAACCAAACTCTCCTAAACACCCCTATTTATAGGAGAGGGCTAGGGTTTAAAGATAAAACATTTTTAAGGCTAATCAGAATGTATTAAAACCAAAACATGTCACTTAAACACACTTAAGTGAGAAAAGGACAAAAATAAATCTGCTCAGAAAACTAGCCGTTACTGTTCAAACGGCTAGTCCGGTCGACCGGCCCGGTCGACCGCTAGTACAAAGAAAATAACCGTTGCAGGCTACGGTCGACTGGCCCGGTCGACCCAAACAAACAGAGAGCAAAGTGTTACAGTCAGGCAGGTCTCGGTCGACCGTCACGGTCGACCGTGAAACATGCACACTGATACGTGCATCTGCCAGAACCACGGTCGACTCGGGCGGTCGACCGACAAAGCCTGACATAGGCACGGTCGACTCGGGCGGTCGACCGGCTCAGGCCAAAAATCAAATTTCAAACAGAATTTTGAGGAGATGAATATTTTTACCAAAAGATGTTTTAAATAGGAATAAGTATAAAACATAAATATGGATTTGTAGGCAGAGGATTTTGTATCAAAATATTTTTGTATAATTTATATGAATTAAACTTAGAAATAAGATGTGCGCAAAAACGTGTGTGATGGAGTTTCAAACCTATTCACTATTCTTTAACAAAACTCTAAACTAAAAACAATCTAATAAATTATCTTGAGCAATCTTGAAGTCTTGAGCCATGCAATGCCTTGCTAGAGCCTTCACTTCTATGTTCATTCTATGATGTCCAATATGCCTTCTTTGCTTCATGAACCTAAAAATTCTTGCAATGGCTAAGCAATGGCCTCCAAATATGGTACAAACCTGAAACTTATCTTAACAAACTAATTAGTACCATATAGCTCATATTTGGTTTGTTATCATCAAAACTCTAAACAAGTGGAGAGTGTAACCTTATGGGCCAACAATCTCCCCCTTTTTGATGATGACAAAACAAATAGGCTGTAAACAAAAATATAGGGGAGGAAAAAGCTCCCCCTCAAATTATGCTATATTAAACAAAGAAAAACAATGAAACCAAAAACCAAAAGCACAAATTACAAGAATTCATAAAAAAAACACATCAAAAACAAAAACATATATGAACTCACATTGAACCAAAACCATATGAACTCAAAACTCATTCTCCCCCTTTTTGTCATACATCAAAAGGGTTATGGAAACATTTTTATTCAATAACACAAACATTAAGTTCACCACAAATGAAAGAAAATCTAGCAAAATCAAGTGGTTTAGTGAAAATATCGGCTAGTTGTAAATCCGTAGAAACATAATCAATATCTATATCTCCTTTCTCAAAATGATCTCTAAGAAAGTGATATCTAATCTCAATGTGCTTGGTCTTACTATGTTGATTTGCATTCTTTGTCATATGTATAGTACTAGTATTATCACAAAATATTTTTATATGGTCAAAATGCAAATCATAATCAAGGAGAGTATGTTTCATCCAAAGGACTTGTGCACAACAAGCCCCCGCGGCAACATACTCCGCCTCGGCGGTTGAGAGAGCTACGGAATTTTGTTTCCTAGAGGACCATGAAACAAGACAATTACCAAGAAATTGACATGTCCCACTAGTACTCTTTCTATCTACTCTACAACCCGCATAGTCGGCATCCGAATAACTCGTCATTGAGAAATCTCCGGTTTTCGGATACCATATACCCATTCCAATCGTTCCCTTAATATAACGAATAATGCGTTTTACCGCAATAAGATGAGACTCTTTGGGACACGATTGAAATCTAGCACAAAGACACACACTAAACATGATATCCGGCCTACTTGCCGTTAAATACAAAAGACTACCTATCATGCTTCTATATAATTTAATATCAACATTTTTACCTTGGTCATCCTTATCAAGCTTGGTGGTAGTTGCCATGGGAGTGTTGCAAACCTTTGAGTCTTCAAGTCCAAACCTCTTTACGAGTTCCTTTGCGTATTTGGCTTGACATATGAAGTTCCCATCTTGTAATTGCTTGATTTGGAGTCCAAGAAAGAAATTAAGCTCACCCATTGAAGACATTTCAAACTCACATTGCATAACTTTTCAAATTCCTTGCATAAAAACTCATTAGTAGACCCAAAAATTATATCATCAACATAAATTTGCACAATTAAAATGTCATTATCAACATGCTTAGTGAATAGTGTTGTATCTACTTTGCCTTTAATAAAATCATTTGAAATGAGAAAACTAGAAAGCCTTTCATACCAAGCTCTTGGAGCTTGTTTCAATCCATACAAAGCTTTATCAAGTTTAAAAAAAAAATTAGGATGAACATGATCAACAAAACCGGGAGGTTGAGCAACATAAACTTCTTCATCATCAAGAGGTTGAGGGGTTACCTTTGGTGTGTTTGCCATGAAACACATATTCGCTATATCCGCCTCTTCCTCGGACTCGCTTTCCGAATCCCAAGTTGCCTTGTAAGCTTTCTTTTCTTCCGGTTTCTTTGGCTTGAAGGAGGAGGTCATCTTCTTCTTGAACTCCGGGCAATCCGCCATGATGTGTCCGGGCTTTCGGCAATTGTAGCATATAATTCTCCTCTCCTCTTTGCCTTCAAATTTCCTTCGGAAGTTAAGCTTGTTCCTCCGGTACATTCTCTTCACATTGCGAACAAGTAGTGATAGCTCCTCATCTTCTTCTTCATCTTCCTCATCGTCTTCAAAGGTGGATGAAGACTTGAAAGCTATGGATTTCTTCTTTAGTGGAGCGGCTCTTCTCTTGCTTTCTTTTCCATCTCATGGGTTTTTAGGTTCCCAATGAGACTAATGAGGTCCATCTCATCCTTGTCGTTCAATTCCTTCAAGGTGGTGGCCTTTATCTCCCATGATGTAGGAAGAGCCCGAATCACTTTCCGCACCTTTCGATCATTGGAAATATCATCACCTAAAGAAGAAAGACCACTGGTGATTTTAGTAATTCGAGTAATCATACAATCAATAGATTCATCATCAATCATTTTAAAAGACTCATATTGGGACCTCAAGAGATCTATCTTAGCTCTCTTGACTTGTGAAGTCCCTTCGTGTGTGACCAATAGATGTTGCCAAATCTCATAGGCGGATTGGCAATGAATTACCCGTGTAAGGTCATCCTCATTCAAGGCGGTTAAGAGGGAATTTTGGGCCTTGGAGTTAGCCTCATATTCTCTAAAGTTGAAGTCGGTCCATGTGCTCTCATCACTATCGGGTGCTACATACGGTTTGGTCAAGGATTTAGCTACTAAGCTACCTAAAGATTGCAAAAAGATAGTCATCCTAACCTTCTAAATAGGGAAGTTGAGTCCATCAAATTTAGGAGGGGTTTTGATGTTATCGGCCATGTTTACTAGTGAATGACAAATGGAATGCAAATGTTGATTAGCAAATTTTAAGGATCTCTCTATGGATGTTAAGCCAAAACCTAGAGTCCAAGCTCTGATACCAATTGAAAATCACCTAGAGGGGGGGTGAATAGGTGATAATGCTAATCAATGCACAATTTAAAAATATGATGCAACAATCGCCCAAAACAAGACTAAGAGCCGAATGCCCCGTGAAGGGTTCTGAACTCCTTCTTCCTGATTCCTCGTAAAATGAGTTGGAGGTGCGCAATGTAACCTTGTTGTATGGGACAAAGATTGACAAGATGAATGACAACAAGTGAATATAGCAATGACAAACAAGAGCAAGTAGTAATAGCAATGAAATTAGAGCAAGAACAAGGAAAAGTAAACCAAACGCAAACACCAAGAATTGTTATCGAGGTTCGAGCACCCAGCTCTACTTCTCCGCCTTCCCCAGAAGGATTCCAACCACTTCCACTATCACAAAGATGTCACAAATACACCGGAGTACCCAACTCCACAATCTCAAATACAAGTTCTCTCTTGGTAGTCAAAAGACCACAAACTTTCTCTTTCAAAATTCTCTTCTCTTACAAAGGTCCTTAGAGAACAATGAGTAGGAATGAAGCTCTTGTGTGCAAAGAGAAAAGAAAATGAAATCAGAGAGTTCTTGAAAGCACTTCAGAAAATGAGAGAGAATTTCAGCACAAAAACCAAGAACCAAGTCTTTTTGAAAGCCTTAAACTTGTGAAAATTTTGATAATTTTTCTAGTAACCAAACTCTCCCTAAACACCCCTATTTATAGGAGAGGGCTAGGGTTTAAAGATAAAACATTTTTAAGGCTAATCAGAATGTATTAAAACCAAAACATGTCACTTAAACACACTTAAGTGAGAAAAGGACAAAAATAAATCTGCTCAGAAAACTAGCCGTTACTGTTCAAACGGCTAGTCCGGTCGACCGGCCCGGTCGACCGCTAGTACAAAGAAAATAACCGTTGCAGGCTACGGTCGACCGGCCCGGTCGACCCAAACAAACAGAGAGCAAAGTGTTACAGTCAGGCAGGTCTCGGTCGACCGTCACGGTCGACCGTGAAACGTGCACACTGATACGTGCATCTGCCAGAACCACGGTCGACTCGGGCGGTCGACCGGCAAAGCTTGACATAGGCACGGTCGACTCGGGCGGTCGACCGGCTCAGGCCAAAAATCAAATTTCAAACAGAATTTTGAGGAGATGAATATTTTTACCAAAAGATGTTTTAAATAGGAATAAGTATAAAACATAAATATGGATTTGTAGGCAGAGGATTTTGTATCAAATATTTTTGTATAATTTATATGAATTAAACTTAGAAATAAGATGTGCGCAAAAACGTGTGTGATGGAGCTTCAAACCTATTCACTATTCTTTAACAAAACTCTAAACTAAAAACAATATAATAAATTATCTTGAGCAATCTTGAAGTCTTGAGCCATGCAATGCCTTGCTAGAGCCTTCACTTCTATGTTCCTTCTATGATGTCCAATATGCCTTCTTTGCTTCATGAACCTAGAAATTCTTGCAATGGCTAAGCAATGGCCTCCAAATATGGTACAAACCTGAAACTTATCTTAACAAACTAATTAGTACCATATAGCTCATATTTGGTTTGTTATCATCAAAACTCTAAACAAGTGGAGAGTGTAACCTTATGGGCCAACAAAAACATCCCTCGGGTTTAAGGACTCGAGTAAACAAGGCCACAAAACTAAGGGGATTATTTGTTTCTTTTGACCACCGTTAGGCGTGAATAATCATGCTTCTTGAGGCATAATTATCCAGCTTAATAAGTGATGATGATATATATATATATATATATATATATATATATATATATATATATATTCTTTTTATTTATGGCATTTTAGGTTTTTGTTTTCATACCAAAAATTGTGTAATTGTTAAGTGCATACTATCTAAGGCAAAAAATTCAAGATAAAAGTATCTCCCCAATCTTTCTTACTTAGCCTATAATCTTAAACAAGATCCATTATTTCGACTAGATTTAAGAGGTCATAATTAAGGTTTCCTTAATTTCTAAGATCATCTTAATTTTCTTAAAATAGATCAAAACTTTGTCTCTTATTTCAAAAAGTTTTTAAAGAAAGAGAAAATTCATATACAAAAAGGAAAAATTTCTAAAAGTATCCTAAAAGAAGTGTAAAAGAAAGAAAATCTAAAAACTCTACGTTAGTAAACTCTCCCCCACACTTATCTCATGCATTGTCCTCAATACATCGTGATGTATGTATGCATGAAACAAATAGAGAGGGAAGGAAAAATCACCTCAAAGTGGTGGTTCCGGTGGTGGTCTGATTGGTCCACGAAAGGCAGCCCAATCTAATGTACGTGGAGTCCGGAGGAACCCACCAGCGACCTCTAGAATACAACCCACTAAAATGATGTATATATTTATGATTTTTATTAAGAATTTTACCCCATCTAATTTTCAAATTTTCAAAATAATTTCAGAGTCAAATTTATCAAGACCCTTGTCCCAGAATGGAATGATTGATTTGGACTCAGGAAGTATAGGAAATAATACCGACTCAGGAAAAAGACTTAAGTCAAGTAAAGGTTCGGGAGTCGAGATTGGTTCAGGAAGTGGGTCCAAATCAAGAAGATGAAGCTCAGGTACACATTCATTTCCCTATGATGGAATGTGACTTTCTAAGTTTGGTGATTCAAGTTCAGGAATGACAAGTATGGGAATCAAAACTGACTCTAAAATGTTACTCAAAATAGGTAATATAACAGGAGTCAATATCGATTCAGGAAGTTGAACTGGATCACAAATTTGAGGATCAAAGTCACATTCCTCATTAAGTTCAATTCCACAAAAATGAGAACTTGCAATTTATCAATGGGACTTTCAAAAGTATGAAATTGGTCAAGTTCAATATGATCATCGTAAATGATTGGTGATTCAATTTCACAATGGACTGGCACTGGATCCAATACTGACTCGGGAAAAGGATTGAAATTAGGTGAAGACACCGGAGTCATAATTGAATCAGGAAGTAGAATTGAATCATGTATTTGAGGTTCATGATCATATTCATGCTCAAGTTCAATCTCAGGAAAAGGATAACTTGCCAAAATGTCAATGGGATCTTTAACATTTGAAGTTTGGACAAGTTCAAATGGGTGTGCTGAAATTGAATCTTGGTTTTCAAAACAACATGACTCTTTGGCTCTAACAGAATGTTTAGTGACATCAGGAATGGTGAAAGGATAAGAATGAAGACTTTTGACCATCATATCTATGTCATGATTATGAGCCATTTGAGCTTGAGTCATGATTTCAAGCATCTTTTCATAGTTGATTGGTTCATCATTTTGTTGTGACTGGGCCTGAAAAGATGAAGATTTGTTTTGAAAATTGTGGTGAAATCGTGAGTCCATCAGATTTGATTGTTGTTCGGACTCATGCAAGAATTCCTTACTCGTTCCCCAGGCAGATGGTTGTTCATTATGAGAAGGTGGAACTGAATAAGATTCTTGAAAATATTATGGAATTGGAGAGGCCAACATTTTATGACGTTGTCGCTCGGCCTCTTGTAGATTGGTTTCTATACTCTTTTCTTAATTCCCGGCAACGGCGCCAAAAATTTGATCGGGTGAAACTAGCACTCAAAAAACGTATAGTTTGTAAAATCAATGTAGAAGCTCGTATGTGCTAATATGCCCTCGATACTTCCGTTATAGCATTGGCTCAACGGGTCGAATCCACAGAGACGGGAGGCGATAGAAGCATTGACAGTTTTTATTCACGTTGTTTGTTAACAGTTCTTCTTTGTTAAAGAATGAAAAAGAAAGTGAAAAGAAAAGAAAAGAAAAACAAACATGTGGTAGGTGAGGAGAGCGATGAAAACGTCGATGTGAAAAACAAAAGAGGAGTGGTTTGGAAAACAAATAGGAAAGAAGATGGAACAAAGGTGAACTAAGAAGGCGGTGAAAACATCGATAGAAAAATTATAGAAGAGTTTTGAAAATAGTTTCTAAAACAAGATAAAAGAAAACTCATGGCTACTAACTACTAATTGATGCACTAACCATGCTAACCTCTTAGTGATAGTTACCTCACATTTTATCCTCGGCCATCACTAATCTTTGGCTTCAAGAGACGATACAAAGCATGGCAAATGAGATGGTTCTTCACATTCAAACTTGCATCAAGAGCAAGCTAATACAAACATTAAATCATCAAACCATTGAAAGCAAGCATGAAATAAGAGAGAGTTAGCTTGGTTAGCAAGTTAGCAAGTTAAATGTTAGAACCCATCATCATGAGCCATCAATGGCTCTTGCAAGAGCAAGGCCTTATAGAGGTTACTAGATTCATGTGGATTATCAAGTAAGTGGTTAGATGCTTAGTGGTTAGTAGTTAGATTGCCATGAGAAGAAAAGTTAGCCAAGCAACATGTAGAAGATGGAGGAGATTACATTGGAGAAGAAAGGAGGCACCTTTACATAGATTGTCACCATCTATTACATCAATCCCTCTCTATCTCTATCTCTCTCTCTCTATCTGAATCTCTCAGCCCTAATACATAATCTAAAAACGAAATAACATAACAAAATATAAGAAATAAAGAACACCTATCTACACTACCCTAAAACATAGAAAACCTAGCCTAAAAATGAAAACTCTCTGGTTTTGGCCAAATGCAGGGCTATTTATAGGCATAGGATGATTCCAGAAGACGAGACGGGGCCACGCGTCGAGACAGGGCTAATTGGGGGTGTGATTAGTCTATGATTATGCATTATTATATCGCATTTTTCCACCGATTTATGAATAAATTGTCGGTCTAAATCGTGTTTTGGTCTCTATTGCAGGTAAATCGAATGTTCAAGGGCAAAGGAGTAATAAGAGCTTAATTAAACCCAATTTAGGGTAATTAAACCCGAATTTCATGGAGGCCAAGTAAGGGATTATCTAGAAGATACATCGAACCTAGACTCCTGCGCATGTCAGACGAATATTCAGGCGAAATTATCAGAAAAGGAATATACCAAGAAAACCCTGGAAGCCAGAAGAATATCCTCGAAAAAACTAGGGACCTAAGTCCCTGGTATTGCCGCAAAAACGCGATAATTGCCGCGTTTTCGCGGCAATAGGATGGAGCCACGCGTCGATTTTCGACGTGTGGCCCCGTCTCGTCTTCTGGAATCATCCTATGCCTATAAATAGCCCTGCATTTGGCCAAAATGGGAGAGTTTTCATTTTTAGGCTAGGGTTTCTATGTTTTAGAGTAGTGTAGGTAGGTGTTCTTCATTTCTTATATTGTTATGTTATTTCATTTTTAGATCATGTATTAGGGCTGAGAGATTCAGAGAGAGAGAGATAGGGAGGGATTGATGTAATCGATGGTGACAATCTATGTAAAGGTGGCTCCTTTCTTCTCCAATGTAATCTCCTCCATCTTCTACATGTTGCTTGGCTAACTTTTCTTCTCATGACAATCTAACTACTAACCACTAACCATCTACCCACTTACTTGATAATCCACATGAATTTAGTAGCCTCTATAAGGCCTTGCTCTTGCAAGAGCCATTGATGGCTCATGATGATGGGTTCTAACATCTAACTTGCTAACTTGCTAACTAAGCTAACTCTCTCTTATTTCATGCTTGCTTTCAATGGTTTGATGATTTAATGTTTTTATTAGCTTGCTCTTGATGCAAGTTTGAATGTGAAGAACTATCTCATTTGCCATGCTTTGTATCGTCTCTTGAAGCCAAGGATTAGCGATGGCCGAGGATCAAATGTGAGGCAACTATCACTAAGAGGTTAGCATGGTTAGTGGATCAATTAGTAGTTAGTAGCCATGAGTTTTCTTTTATCTTGTTTTAGAAACTATTTTCAAAACTCTTCTATAATTTTTCTATCGATGTTTTCACCGCCTTCTTAGTTCACCTTTGTTCCATCTTCTTTCCTATTTGTTTTCCAAACCACTCCTCTTTTGTTTTTCACATCGACATTTTCATCGCTCCCTCACCTACCACATGCTTGTTTTCCTTTTCTTTTCTTTTCACTTTCTTTTTCATTCTTTAACAAAGAAGAACTGTTAACAAACAACGTGAATAAAAACTGTCAATGCTTTTATTGCCTCCCGTCCCTGTGAATTCGACCCGTTTAGCCAATGCTATAATGGAAGTATCGAGGGTATATTAGCACATACGAGCTTCTACATTGATTTTACAAACTACACGTTTTTTTGAGTGCTAGTTTCACCCGATCAAATTTTTGGCGCCGTTGCCGGGGAAGGGAATGGTTTTGATTTCACGTTTTTGTTAACATTGTCTTCTCTGTTTTGGTGTGCAGAACATTCTTTACAAGATCTTAATATTGCAGAACATAAACTAGCTTTGCATCTCCCTGCTCTTGAAAGCAGGGCCCCAGCTTCTAAAGAACCGCCACGCAAACGCGACTTTTGCCGCGAAAACGCGGCCATTTTGTAATCATTGTGTATCTTGTTGTGCTGGGATGTGTTCATTATAATAACTAGTAGATTTGTACTGCTATCTTTCCTGCTTTGATTGCCTACACACCACAATAAACTAAAGAACTAAAATACGGTATTTTGGACGCTTTTAAACGGCTCAGACATTTGCATTTAGGCACGTGTCAATTCAATTCCAATATACTGTATTTTATTCTGTTGTTGTGATCTGGATTGAGGTGTACATATGGCATTGCATATAGCGTAGGACAAACACGTGGGTGATTTATTGCTTTGTGTTATATTCTTATCTATATTGCACACTTGCACGAATTGAACTTAAGGGCAAAACCCAAATAAGATAAGGTGGGATTTCATCACCCTTCCTTAGCCCAAAAACTATCTCCCCACTCACACAACCCAAGCCCTAATAAAATTTGATAGACGTTGGCCCCTAAGGACATCTCAGACTCATTAAGAGATTGACCGAGGGTGGAACTTGTTTTGAATCTTACTCTTGTGAAATCGGTGTCTAAGGTTGGGGATTAAGAGGTTACGCCTCGAAGATACCGTGGTTTGGCGTAATTAAGGCCCGTTGCTTACGCACGGATACCTCCCACCGTATTTTGCCCCTACCTGGCCGATTAGCTTGTGGTCGGATTCAAGCAACAACCTCCCCCGGGTAATCGACCAGTTAGGAGTCGTCTAGGTCTAGGTCAACCCTACTATAGGCTTGGTTTTGATTTTTTCTTTTCTTTTTGTTTGTTGTTTGATTTTTTTTTTTTTTGTGATTGTTTGTGAAATGGAATTCAACAATAACAATTCTTTCAATCCGAATATGAATCTATATTTCACACCGACCCCATTCGATTCGGATAATTCCAACCCGGCTTTTTACAATATGCACCAACCAAATACACCGGGTTGGACTTATCCGAATCAAATACAACCCATACCCACATTCTTATAACTAGAATTTCCAAAATAATTTCACCTCGTCACAGAGTCAATGGGGATTCACTTCCCTCGAGTTTAATTTTCAACCTCCTTGTCCCCCATGTCCACCTTGTCCACAATTTAAATAATATTCATTTCCCGATTTTGCTTCCTATACTCCTTTTCTAGAACCACCAATTGAAGAGAAATCTGAATTAGAAATGAGTATAGAAGCTAATCTACAAGTGGCCGAGCGACAACGTCATAAAATGTTGGCCTCTCTAATTCCACAATATTTTCAAGAATCTTACTTAGTTCCACCTTCTCATAATGAACAACCATCTGCCTGGGGAACGAGTAAGGAATTCTTGCATGAGTCCGAACAACAACAATCTAATGAACTCACGATTTCACCACAATTTTCAAAACAAATCTTCATCTTTTCAGGCCCAGTCAAAACAAAATGATGAACCAATCAACTATGAAAAGATGCTTGAAATCATGACTCAAACTCAAATGGCTCATAATCATGACATAGATATGATGGTCAAAAGTCTTCATTCTCATCCTTTCATCATTCCTAATATCACTAAACATTCTGTTAGAGCCAAAGAGTCATGTTGTTTTGAAAACCAAAATTCAATTTCAACACACCCATCTGAACTTGTCCAAACTTCAAATGTTAAAGATCCCATTGACATTTTGGCAAGTTATCCTTTTCCTGAGATTGAACTTGAGCATGAATATGATCATGAACCTCAAATACGTGATTCAATTCTACTTTCTGATTCAATTATGACTCCGGTGTCTTCACCTGATTTCAATCCTTTTCCCGAGTCAGTATTGGATCCAGTGCCAGTCCATTGTGAAATTGAATCACCAATCATTTATGATGATCATATTGAACTTGACCAATTTCATACTTTTGAAAGTCCCGTTGATAAATTGGCAAGTTCTCATTTTTGTGGAATTGAACTCAATGAGGAATGTGACTTTGATCCTCAAATTTGTGATCCAGTTCAACTTCCTGGATCGATATTGACTCCTGTTATATTACCCAATTTGAGTAACATTTTAGAGTCAGTTTTGATTCCCATACCTGTCATTCCTGAACTTGAATCACCAACCTTAGAAAGTCACATTCCATCATGGGGAAATGAATGTCGACCTGAGCTTCAACTTCTTGATTTGGACCCACTTCCTGAACCAATCTCGACTCCCGAACCTTTACTTAACTTAAGTCTTTTTCTTGAGTCGGTATTAGTTCCTGTACTTCCTGAGTCCAAATCAATCATTCCATTCTGGGACAAGGGTCTTGATAAATTTGACTCTGAAATTATTTTGAAAATTTGGAAATTAGATGGGGTAAAATTCTTAATAAAAATCATAAATATATACATCATTTTAGTGGGTTGTATTCTAGAGGTCGCTGATGGGTTCCTCCGGACTCCACGTACATTAGATTGGGCTGCCTTTCGTGGACCAATCAGACCACCACCGGAACCACCACCTTGAGGTGATTTTTTCTTCCCTCTCTATTTGTTTCATGCATACATACATCACGATGCATTGAGGACAATGCATGAGATAAGTGTGGGGGAGGGTTTACTAACATAGAGTTTTTAGATTTTCTTTCTTTTACACTTCTTTTAGGATACTTTTAGAAATTTTTCCTTTTTGTATAGGAATTTTCTCTTTCTTTAAAAACTTTTTGAAATAAGAGACAAAGTTTTGATCTATTTTTAAGAAAATTAAGATGATCTTAGAAATTAAGGAAACCTTAATTATGACCTCTTAAATCTAGTTGAAATAATGGATCTTATTTAAGATTATAGGCTAAGTAAGAAAGATTGGGGAGATAATTTTATCTTGAATTTTTTGCTTTAGATAGTATGCACTTCACACTTACACAATTTTTGGGATAAAAACAAAGACCTAAAATGGCATAAATAAAAAAAAAAAAATATAAATATATCATCACTTATTAAGCTGGATAATTATGCCTCAAGAAGCATGATTATTCACGCCTAACGGTGGTCAAAAAGAAACAAATAATCTCCCTTAGTTTTGTGGCCTTGTTTACTCGAGTCCTTAAACCCGAGGGATGTTTTCTCATCTGGTGCCTTAAAACCGTCTGGTCTGAGAGTCATTGGTTATAGGCTCACTACATGGGTGAACTAGAAAGCCTAAGAAAACTAAGGGAAGGAAAAAAGAAGAAAAAGAAAGAATATATAAAAATATAAAAATAAATGGCTTGATGGTTAGAGTTAAAATCTCAGAAATCTTCATTATCACAAAGTGCATATTATTTAGGTTTTATGAAAGATAAAATATTCAATCCAATTTTGAATTCTTACCTTAATTGAAGACAAGATCTTACATAGAGACTAAGTTTAAGGAAGAATGAGTTTGGTGGACTTATGACCTTAGATCGCTTATATTTTTGCAAAAATATTTTGTAACTTGTCTCTCCTTCAAAATACATTTTCAAAATACTAACATTTGTCTTCTTTCTTTATGGATTTTATGGGTGCAATCCGCTGAAAACCGTCAGGAGACAACACTCCTCCTCTGGGGTAACCTAGAGGTTTAACGGCTTGTTGCACACGCTCAGTGTAATCGCGTCACCTGCGAAAGTGGTGTAATAACATTTGTAGTATAGTTTTCTTTTCTTGTTTTGCTCGGGACGAGCAAAAGATAAGTGTGGGGGTATGATTAGTCTACGATTATGCATTATTATATCGCATTTTGTTGGCCCAAAGGCCTTCCACTCTAGTTTTGATGATGATTAACTCATGTAGTTATATGAACTAATAATCTTGTGATTTTAGTTTCAGATCATTAATCAAGTTATTAGTAGGTGATTAGCTTCAACAAGATGATTTGGAAGCTTTCACATGTTGATTCAAGGGCCCGAGCGTCAAAGATCATATATAGCACTTGCTCGGTGGATCAAGGAGTTTTGGATCGAGTCGGCTTGGAGATTGCGCTCTACAAGAAGACTTCGGTACCATAGTTTAGTTTTGATTTTTAGATCCAAATTTGTAAAGATTAGAATAGTATGATAATGCTCAAGTTCACAACACACACGTTTCATGTTTTGAATATTGGTTTTCGGTTTTTCGGTTTTAGGTTTAACCGATCTTGGTTTGCATGAATAGATAGATCAAAACAAGTTTACATGGTTTAATGTATATATGATTTGTTCTATATACATGCATGTTTTAATTTCTTAGACAAACTTAGTTTTGACTTACTTATTCATGTGTTGTATGTTTTGGTAATTTTGACAAAACATTTTTTTTTTTGTATTAATGTCAAAAACATGGATATATATATATATATATATATATATATATATATATATATATATATATATATATATATATATTTCATGTATATAGGATTATATCTATATACATCATGCCTAAATGTTGTTTAATATCATGTTTTTGTATTTGGAAGAGTTTTGGACAAAACGTATTTTCTATTCAAAATCCAAGTTTTAGAAAATACAGTTTTTGGTTTTTGGTAAAAATGATAAGAGACAAAAATAGTTCATATTGATTGATATTTGAGCTAAACTTTTTATCACATGTTTATATATCAATGCAAAATGATAAAACTATTTTTTATGATTTTTAGAAAAGATAAAAGAATTTTTAAACATGTTTCTAACTTAGTTTTCTGTTCCAGGCTTCACCAGTCGACTAGTCTTCTGACCAAGTCGACTTGGCTGAAGTCGGTCGACCGGGTCGGTCGACCGGCGTGCACAGATTTGTGCACGTTTCGCAGACATGGGACGGTCGACCGTTCGGGTCGACCGGGTCAGAGAGCAGAGCTCTCTATTTGTTTGGGTCGACCGGGGCGGTCGACCGGTAGCTGCCAACGGATAAAATTTGACCGTTGGACGGTCGACCGACCGGTCGACCGGCAGTGCATTTCTGGCCTTTTCTGCTGCCAACAGCTATATTTTTCTGGGGTCTATAAATACCCCATTTGTGAGAGTTTTTCTCTAAGATTTTTTGTGCGAATTTTTCCTTACTCTCTGGTATTTTCACAGCAATCAAAAGAAGTTTTTGGATTCAAATTGAACAATCTATTTGGTGTTTTTGCTAGGGTTTGAAAATTCAAATAAAAGGGTTTTTGGGAAAAAGAGTTTTGATTCATCTTCTATATCTTGGTTTCAGTTTTTCTCAAGGATTTTCTTTGTGATTTTGATTTCCATTCCATTGGTTTTCTCCACACTTGAGCTAAAATCTACTATCTTTTCTATAGGATCTTTGTGTGGGAGAAAGAAGTTGTTTGTGGTTGTTGTTTAGACCACCAAGTTAAAAACCCAATCTTTGTTTGGCTTTGTGCCTTGGGTTGTATCCCTCAAGTTGTGAGGTGATCCTTGTTTGCTTTGTGCTAATCCCTCAGGTTGTGAGGTGATTGTTTGTTGGATTGGAGCTTGCCTCAAGGAGGAGGTTGTGGTTGTAAAGAGAGGAGTTGGGTACTCCTTGTGAGAGTTCTTTGTGGACTAGCTAGTGGATTAGAAATCCTTCGTGTGTCGAAGGCGGGGATGTAGAGCTGGGTGCTCGAACCTCGTAACATATCTTGTTGTTTGCGCTTGATCCATTGACTCTCTCTCTATCTCTCTCTTTACTTTGTGCCTAGCAACTTTTCATATTGTGCATTCATATTTGCTTGGTTTGGTTGTGTGTGCATCATTTGTTGATTGTACTTGAGTGTATTGCATTAAGTTTTTAAATTCCGCATTGAGTTGACTAGATTAGCATAATCACCTATTCACCCCCCCTCTAGGTGATCTTTCAATTGGTATCAGAGCTAGCGCTCCTGATATTTAGGTTTAACCACCTAGGAGTGAGATCTTGGTTTGCTAATCTTCATTTGCATTGTTAATTTGCACTCATTTAGTTTGCTCTCATGGATAGCCCTCCTATTTTTGACCATATTAGACTTGATGTTTGGAAGGCCAATATGAGTAGCCATTTGAAAAGACTAGGACATCTAGTTTATCAAGCCTCCACTATGGAATCATTCCCTAATGGTAGGAAGCATAAAAAGGCTAATGCATTAGCACTTAGAACACTTAGAGCATCTCTTAGTGAACATCTTTTACCGGTGTTTAATCATTATGACTCAGCTTTTGCAGTTGGAGCTTATTGACGTCTCCCGAGCTTCTAAGGATTATCAACAAGATGAGGAGATCTAAGAGAGAAAAGTCCGACGAGCATTGCTTCATGGTCCAAGGGAAAAACTCCCTTGAGGTACAATCGGACACTCAATTAGATGATAGCTCTAGTTCCTATTGCCATGGTTGTTTTGAAGTTCAAACTTTAAATTTGGAACTTGCTCAAAAGCTTGAAAATTTATTGGAAAAACACAATCTTTTGAAAGAGGACAACCTTGTTTTGAAAAATGAATTAAAGGATTTGTGTTCTAATTTTGAATTGGTTTTGCAAGAAAAGGAAGAGATCACTAGTGAATGTGACTCACTAAGATCTCAACTAGACCTTGCCCTTGATGAAATTGAGATTTTGAAAAAAAAATGATTGTAATGATGTTGTGAAAAACAATGAGGTTTTATCTTCTAAATTGGATTTTGTTTTAAAAGATAACCTTGTTTTGAAAAACAAAATTGATTCAATTACAAAAGAATTGGATTTAGTTTTGAAGAAAAATGAATCTTTGAAAATTGATATTGATTCTCATGTGTGCCATGCAAGTATAGCTTCTTCTTCTTCTTGCACACCTATTGCATGCTCCACTTTATCTTCCACTATTGAAAATGATATAAATGTTTTGAAGAAAAGTGTTGAATGTTTGGGCTCCACTTTGAGCCAATGCACATTGAATCATTCACGTTTGGAAACCTTGGTTCGCAAGAAACAAGGTTCATCTTTTCATGCACACCCATCACGGCATACACATGCTTTCCACGGTCACCACCTTCACACGTATGCTCATGTGTACACATGTACACATTGTGGTCGAAAAGACCACCTTGCTAGATTTTGTTATGATCGTGTTTATCATGAAAATTTAGCAACTAATTTTGTTGGGTGAGAAAAGAAACTAACCCCTATGGACCCAAAAGAAAATGGGTACCAAAAACCACCTCCTTGACTTTTGATGTAGGTGGGAGCTCTCGCATCACGTGAGAGTATTGGTGCCTTGAGGTGGATGCGTTCTAAGCTTAAAAGAGAACCATTTGGATGCTTCACTCTCAAAGGGATTTGGTGGAAGGACCACCGTGGTTTGGAGAATTAGAGATGCACCTTCATCGGTTTTGGTATCATTCTCTAACTCCCATTTTTATTTACATGCTTTTTTTCATGTTCAACAATATATAGCATGTCTTGTTTTATTGTTCATTATGCTTATGTCATGTTGATTAGATTAGTGTTATACATGTTTAGTTACTTGAACACCCATGTTTTATATGGATCTACATTTAGTGTTCTCACCTTGTTTAACTAACATGTATGCACTAGATCTAATACACATGCATTTACATAATGACCATTTGGATGTTTATAATTTTTGCTTTGTTGAATCATGTTTTATTGTTTCATGATTAGTATGATTTTTGCCATGTTTATTAGACTTATGCTTTACATGATTAGTTGTTGAGACACCCATGTTTAGTATGGACCCATATTTTGTGTTCTCCTTATGTTTTAGCTATCATGTTAATCATAGATCTAATGCACATGTCTTTGTCATATGATTTTTTGTTATAATAATTCATGTTTTGATTATCATGTTTATCATGTTGGATTATGATTCCCGTTTTATGCTTCATGTTTTGACTACTTGCTTGAATGATAAGTTGTCATTAAGATTAGGATTTATACTTGTACAACTAGTGAGCTACAAATATACCTTTATATATGTTTGTGCGTGAATGCTCATTTGTATTCACTTGATGTACTAGTATAGTCTAGTTTTGATGATTCTTGCATTTGACTTGTATTCATCATTTTTTGTTTTAACTTCATGTATATGTCCATCTTGTCCAAACTATTGATTATACATGTACATTCTTGAGCCACGTGCCTTCATGCATATACTTTTATGGTCTCATTGTGTTTAGGATATGTATGTATACTTTAGTTTGTACATGACATACATATGCCTTGAAGTTTAAATCGTTTGGATGAATTTCATGTTTGCTAAGTGATTTCACATTTATAATGAATCTCTTATTTTTAAGATGATTTCAATTGGTGATTTCACATCTTAAATGAATTTCATGTTTTAAGGAATTTCATATGAGCTTTATGGACTTTGAGTGTTTAGTGATCATGTGATTTACATGTGTTTCATGAAAAACAATTTTGCTTTATTCCTTACTTGAAGGATTTCGTACTAGTTTTAAAAGTTTTTCCTATAACTAGTTCGTATTCTTCACTATGGTAGAGATTTTCAAACAAAGCTTATTTTCAAACCTATTTTTGAAAACCCCTACCCTCTATGGGAGGATGGATGGGAGATCATGTTCATGAATGCCTTAAAGTGAATATCATTTAAAACTTGAACCATGATTGGGAGGTAGATAATATGAGATATACATTTGATCTCATTGTTATTTCAATTGGTATCATTGAATTCTTTCAATTGGTATCAACCTTGACATTTCTTGTATACTCATATATTTTGTATGTATGTATGCTTTCAATTCCAAGAATATCAATTTCTATTGGTATCTATTTTCATACATATATATGTTTTATTGTGCTTATTATATCCCTATATCTTTAAGCACAAAATCTTGTTTATGCTAAGCTTGAGTTTCAATTTTGTTTCAATTGATTACTTTTAAATTGGTATCAAGCCCATGCATCATTTTAGTTGGTATTTCATAAAGGGGGAGAAAATTTGATTATGTCTTTCAATTGGTGATTTTTCAATTTGTATTTGATTCCCACTCCCTTACTTTATGATTGAAAATTTCAAATTAGTATCATATGTTCAAAATGAAAATATTTACAATTGGTATCAAAATTTTTGTGTTTAGACATTCAAAATTTATTATGTTTATTTCAAATGGTATCAAGATGTTTCAAGTGTTTTTGCTTAAAATTGGTATCAATATTTTTATTTGTTTCCTTTCAATTGGTATCAAGACGCTATTTTTTGATATATTTTCAATTGGTACCTTAATTGATTGTCACCCCTATTTGGTTTTGTTTTTGTTTTAGACAAAAAGGGGGAAAAATATCATTTTTATTGATTCGTTGTTTTGAACAAAAAGGGGAGAAAATTTTGTTGATTTGGTTTTACTTTTACCCCTTATTGAAGATTGATTCTTTGTATTAAAAAGAGAGAAGATTTTGTTTTGTTTTGGTTTTTACCCCTTTGTTGATGATTGACAAAAAGGGGGAGAAGAATTTGGGTTTATATATGCATGTTTTTGTTTTGCATATATTAAGTTTAATTTAGTTTAATTTTAATTGGTATCTAAAGCATGTTTTGTAATTGGATGTTTTGTAATTGGTATCTAGAGTGTAATTGGTATCTAGAGCATGTTTTGTTTTAAACATTTCATTGGAATTGGTGTTTTGTTTTAAACATTTCATTGGAATTATATCTAGAGCATGTTTTGTTTTTGAACATTTCATTGGTATCTAGAACCCTTTATTGTTTATGCATAGATATGCATGTTTCATGATTCATGTTTAAGAGCCTTCATTGCACATTCATTATATTTATTTGGTTATGCATGAGTTAAGGGGGAGCTTCTTTGAAGCTTAACTTTAATCCATGCATATATAACTCCATGAGTTTTGTCATCATCAAAAAGGGGGAGATTGTTGGCCCAAAGGCCTTCCACTCTAGTTTTGATGATGATTAACTCATGTAGTTATATGAACTAATAATCTTATGATTTTAGTTTCAGATCATTAATCAAGTTATTAGTAGGTGATTAGCTTCAACAAGATGATTTGGAAGCTTTCACATGTTAATTCAAGAGCCCAAGCGTCAAAGATCATATATAGCACTTGCTCGGTGGATCAAGGAGTTTTGGATCGAGTCGGCTTGGAGATTGCGCTCTACAAGAAGACTTCGGTACCATAGTTTAGTTTTGGTTTTTAGATCCAAATTTGTAAAGATTAGAATAGTATGATAATGCTCAAGTTCACAACACACACGTTTCATGTTTTGAATATTGGTTTTCGATTTTTCGGTTTTAGGTTTAACCGATCTTGGTTTGCATGAATAGATAGATCAAAACAAGTTTACATGGTTTAATGTATATATGATTTGTTCTATATACATGCATGTTTTAATTTTTTAGACAAACTTAGTTTTGACTTACTTATTCATGCGTTGTATGTTTTGGTATTTTTGACAAAACATTTTTTTTGGTATTAATGTCAAAAACATGGATATATATATATATATTTCATGTATATAGGATTATATCTATATACATCATGCCTAAATGTTGTTTAATATCATGTTTTTGTATTTGGAAGAGTTTTGGACAAAACGTATTTTCTATTCAAAATCCAAGTTTTAGAAAATACAGTTTTTGGTTTTTGGTAAAAATGATAAGAGACAAAAATAGTTCATATTGATTGATATTTGAGCTAAACTTTTTATCACATGTTTATATATCAATGCAAAATGATAAAACTATTTTTGATGATTTTTAGAAAAGATAAAAGAATTTTTAAACATGTTTCTAACTTAGTTTTCTGTTCCAGGCTTCACCAGTCGACTAGTCTTCTGACCAAGTCAACTTGGCTGAAGTCGGTCGACCGGGTCGGTCGACCGGCGTGCACAGATTTGTGCACGTTTGGCAGACATGGGACGGTCGACCGTTCGGGTCGACTGGGTCAGAGAGCAGAGCTCTCTGTTTGTTTGGGTCGACCGGGGCGGTCGACCGGTAGCTGCCAACGGACAAAATTTGACCGTTGGACGGTCGACCGGACCGGTCGACCGGCAGTGCATTTCTGGCTTTTTCTACTGCCAACGGCTATATTTTTCTAGGGTCTATAAATACCCCATTTGTGAGAGTTTTTCTCTAAGATTTTTTGTGCGAATTTTTCCTTACTCTCTGGTGTTTTCACAGCAATCAAAAGAAGTTTTTGGATTCAAATTGAACAATCTATTTGGTGTTTTTGCTATGGTTTGGAAATTCAAAGAAAAGGGTTTTTGGGAAAAAAAGTTTTGATTCATCTTCTATATCTTGGTTTCAGTTTTTCCCAAGGATTTTTCTTTGTGATTTTGATTTTCATTCCATTGGTTTTCTCCATACTTGAGCTAAAATCTACTATCTTTTCTATAGGATCTTTGTGTGGGAGAAAGAAGTTGTTTGTGGTTGTTGTTTAGACCACCAAGTTAAAAACCAAATCTTTGTTTGGCTTTGTGCCTTGGGTTGTATCCCTCAAGTTGTGAGGTGATCCTTGTTTGCTTTGTGCTAATCCCTCGGGTTGTGAGGTGATTGTTTGTTGGATTGGAGCTTGCCTCAAGGAGGAGGTTGTGGTTGTAAAGAGAGGAGTTGGGTACTCCTTGTGAGAGTTCTTTGTGGACTAGCTAGTGGATTAGAAATCCTTCGTGTGTCGAAGGCGGGGATGTAGAGCTGGGTGCTCGAACCTCGTAACATATCTTGTTGTTTGCGCTTGATCCATTGACTCTCTCTCTATCTCTCTCTTTACTTTGTGCCTTGCAACTTTTTATATTGTGCATTCATATTTGCTTGGCTTGGTTGTGTGTGCATCATTGTTGATTGCACTTGAGTGTATTGCATTAAGTTTTTAAATTCTGCATTGAGTTGACTAGATTAGCAAAATCACCTATTCACCCCCCCTCTAGGTGATCTTTCATTCCCTACCGATTTATGAATAAATTATCGGTCTAAACCGTGTTTTGGTCTCTGTTGCGGGTAAATCCAATGTTCAAGGGCAAAGGCGTAATAAGAGCTTAATTAAACCCAATTTAGGGTAATTAAACCCGAATTTCGTGGAGGCCAAGCAAGGGATTATCTAGAAGATACGTCGAACCTAGACTCCTGCGCATGTCAGACGAATATTCGGGCGAAATTACCAAAAAAGGAATATACCAAGAAACCCTAGAAGCCAGAAGAATATCCTCGCAAAAACCAGGGACCTAAGTCCCTGGTATTACTGCGGAAACGCGACAATTGCCGCGTTTCCGCGGCAATAGGATGGAGCCACGCGTCGATTTTCGACGTGTGGCCCCGTCTCATCTTCTGGAATCATCCTATGCCTATAAATAGCCCTGCATTTGGCCAAAACGGGAGAGTTTTCATTTTTAGGCTAGGGTTTCTATGTTTTAGGGTAGTGTAGGTAGGTGTTCTTCATTTCTTGTATTTGTTATGTTATTTCGTTTTTAGATCATGTATTAGGGCTGAGAGATTCAGAGAGAGAGAGATAGAGAGGGATTGATGTAATAGATGGTGACAATCTATGTAAAGGTGCCTCCTTTCTTCTCCAATGTAATCTCCTCCATCTTCTACATGTTGCTTGGCAAACTTTTCTTCTCATGATAATCTAACTACTAACACTAACCATCTAACCACTTACTTGATAATCCACATGAATCTAGTAGCCTCTATAAGGTCTTGCTCTTGCAAGAGCCATTGATGGCTCATGATGATGGGTTCTAACATCTAACTTGCTAACTTGCTAACCAACTCTCTCTTATTTCATACTTGCTTTCAATGGTTTGATGATTTAATGTTTGTATTAGCTTGCTCTTGATGCAAGTTTGAATGTGAAGAACCATCTCATTTGCCATGCTTTGTATCGTCTCTTGAAGCCAAGGATTAGTGATGGCCGAGGATCAAATGTGAGGCAACTATCACTAAGAGGTTAGCATGGTTAGTGGATCAATTAGTAGTTAGTAGCCATGAATTTTCTTTTATCTTGTTTTAGAAACTATTTTCAAAACTCTTCTATAATTTTTCTATCGATGTTTTCACCGCCTTCTTTGTTCACCTTTGTTCCATCTTCTTTCCTATTTGTTTTCCAAACCACTCCTCTTTTTTTTTCACAACGACGTTTTCATCGCTCTCCTCACCTACCACATGCTTGTTTTCCTTTTCTTTTCTTTTCACTTTCTTTTTCATTCTTTAACAAAGAAGAACTATTAACAAACAACGTGAATAAAAACTGTCAATGCTTCTATCGCCTCCCGTCCCTGTGGATTCGATCCGTTGAACCAATGCTATAACGGAAGTATCGAGGGTATATTAGCATATACGAGCTTCTACATTGATTTTACAAACTACACGTTTTTTTGAGTGCTAGTTTCACCCCGATCAAATTTTTGGCCCCGTTGCAGGGGAAGGGAATGGTTTGATTTCACTTTTTTGTTAACATTGTCGTCTCTGTTTTGGTGTGCAGGACATTTTTTACAAGATCTTAATATTGCAGAACATAAACTAGCTTTTCATCTCCCTGCTCTTGAAAGCAGGGCCCCAGCTTCTAAAGAACCGCCGCGCAAACGCGACTTTTGCCGCGAAAACGCGGCCATTTTGTAATCATTGTGTATCTTGTTGTGCTGGGATGTGTTCATTGTAATAGCTAGTAGATTTGTACTGCTATCTTTCCTGCTTTGATTGCCTACACACCACAATAAACTAAAGAACTAAAATACGGTATTTTGGACGCTTTTAAACGGCTTAGACGTTTGCATTTAGGCACGTGTCAATTCAATTCTAATATACTGTATTTTGTTCTGTTGTTGTGATCTGAATTGAGGTGTACATATGGCATTGCATATAGCGTAGGACAAACACGTGGGTAATTTATCACTTTGTGTTATATTCTTGTCTATATTGCACACTTGCACGAATTGAACTTAAGGGCAAAACCCAAACACCAGAAGTGGGATTTCATCACCCTTCCTTAGCCCAAAAACTACCTCCCCACTCACACAACCCAAGCCCTAATAAAATTTGATAGACGTTGGCCCCTAAGGACATCTCGGACTCATTAAGAGATTGACCGAGGGTGGAACTTGTTTTGAATCTTACTCTTGTGAAATCGGTGTCTAAGATTGGGGATTAAGAGGTTATGCCTCAAAGATACCGTGGTTTGGCGTAATTAAGGCCCGTTGCTTACACACGGATACCTCCCACCGTATTTTGCCCCTACCTGGCCGATTAGCTTGTGGTCGGATTCAAGCAACAACCTCCCCCGGGTAATCGACCAGTTAGGAGTCATCTAGGTCTAGGTCAACCCTAATATAGGCTTGGTTTTGATTTTTTCTTTTCTTTTTGTTTGTGATTGTTTGTGAAATGGAATTCAACAATAACAATTCTTTCAATCCGAATATGAATCCATATTTCACACCGACTCCATTCGATTCGGATAATTCCAACCCGGCTTTTTACAATATGCACCAACCAAATACACCGGGTTGGACTTATCCGAATCAATACAACCCATACCCACATTCTTATAACTATAATTTTCAAAATAATTTCACCTCGTCACAGAGTCAATGGGGATTCACTTCCCCGAGTTTAATTTTCAACCTCCTTGTCCCCCATGTCCACCTTGTCCACAATTTACACAATATTCATTCCCCGATTTTTCTTCCTATACTCCATTTCTAGAATCACCAATTGAAGAGAAATCTGAATTAGAAAAGAGTATAGAAGCCAAACTACAAGAGGCCGAGCGACAACGTCATAAAATGTTGGCCTCTCCAATTCGACAATATTTTCAAGAATCTTACTCAGTTCCACCTTCTCATAATGAACAACCATCTGCCTGGGGAACGAGCAAGGAATTCTTACATGAGTCCGAACAACAATCAAATCTAATGGACTCACAATTTCACCACAATTTCAAAAACAAATCTTCATCTTTTCAGGCCCAGTCACAACAAAATGATGAACCAATCAATTATGAAAAGATGCTTGAAATCATGACTCAAACTCAAATGGCTCATAATCATGACATAGATATGATGGTCAAAAGTCTTCATTCTCATCCTTTCACCATTCCTGATGTCACTAAACATTCTGTTAGAGCCATAGAGTCATGTTGTTTTGAAAACCAAGATTCAATTTCAGCACACCCATCTGAACTTGTCCAAACTTCAAACGTTAAAGATCCCATTGACATTTGGCAAGTTATCCTTTTCCTGAGATTGAACTTGAGCATGAATATGATCATGAACCTCAAATACGTGATTCAATTCTACTCCTGATTCAATTATGACTCGGTGTCTTCACCTGATTTCAATCCTTTTTCCGAGTCAATATGGGATCCAGTGCCAGTCCATTGTGAAATTAAATCACCAATCATTTATGATGATCATATTGAACTTGACCAATTTCATACTTTTGAAAGTCCCATTGATAAATTGGCAAGTTCTCATTTTTGTGGAATTGAACTCAATGAGGAATGTGACTTTGATCCTCAAATTTGTGATCCAGTTCAACTTCCTGAATCGATATTGACTCATGTTTTATTACCCAATTTGAGTAACATTTTAGAGTCAGTTTTGATTCTCATACCTGTCATTCCTGAACTTGAATCACCAACCTTAGAAAGTCACATTCCATCATGGGGAAATGAATGTGGACCTGAGCTTCATCTTCTTGATTTGGACCCACTTCCTGAACCAATCTCGACTCTCAAATCTTTACTTGACTTAAGTCTTTTTCCTTAGTCGGTATTAGTTCCTGTACTTCCTGAGTCCAAATCAATCATTCCATTCTGGGACAAGGGTCTTGATAAATTTGACTCTGAAATTTTTTGAAAATTTTAAAATTAGATGGGGTATAATTCTTAATAAAAATCATAAATATATACCTCATTTTAGTGGGTTGTATTCTAGAGGTCGCTGGTGGGTTCCTCCGGACTCCACGTACATTAGATTGGGCTACCTTTCGTGGACCAATCAGACCACCACCGGAACCACCACCTTGAGGTGATTTTTTCTTCCCTCTCTATTTGTTTCATGCATACATACATCACGATGCATTGAGGACAATGCATGAGATAAGTGTGGGGGAGGGTTTACTAACGTAGAGTTTTTAGATTTTCTTTCTTTTACACTTCTTTTAGGATACTTTTAGAAATTTTTCCTTTTTGTATAGGAATTTTCTCTTTCTTTAAAAACTTTTTGAAATAAGAGATAAAATTTTGATCTATTTTAAGAAAATTAAGATGATCTTAGAAATTAAGGAAAGCTTAATTATGACCTCTTAAATCTAGTCGAAATAATGGATCTTGTTTAAGATTATAGGCTAAGTAAGAAAGATTGGGGAGATAATTTATCTTGAATTTTTTACCTTAGATAGTATGTACTTCACACTTACACAATTTTTGGGATGAAAACAAAGACCTAAAATGTCATAAATAAAAAGAAAATATATATATATATATATATCATCATCACTTATTAAGCTGGATAATTATGCCTCAAGAAGCATGATTATTCACGCCTAACGGTGGTCAAAAAGAAACAAATAATCCCCCTAGTTTTGTTGCCTTGTTTACTCGAGTCCTTAAACCCGAGGGATGTTTTCTCATCTGGTGCCCTAAAACCGTCTGGTCTGGGAGTCATCGGTTATAGGCTTACTACATGGTGAACTAGTTTATGACATTTTAGGTCTTTGTACATGGGTGAACTAGTTTATGACATTTTAGGCTTACTACATGTAGTGAGCCTATAACCGATGACTCCCAGACCAGACGGTTTTAGGGCACCAGATGAGAAAACATCCCTCTGGTTTAAGGACTCGAGTAAACAAGGCCACAAAACTAAGGGAGATTATTTGTTTCTTTTTGACCACCGTTAGGTGTGAATAATTATGCTTCTTGAGGCATAATTATCCAGCTTAATAAGTGATGATATATATATATATATATATATATTATATATATATATATATATATTATATATTCTTTTTATTTATGGCATTTTAGGTCTTTGTTTTCATCCCAAAAATTGTGTAAGTGTGAAGTGCATACTATCTAAGGCAAAAAATTCAAGATAAAATTATCTCCCCAATCTTTCTACTTAGCCTATAATCTTAAACAAGATCCATTATTTCGACTAGATTTAAGAGGTCATAATTAAGGTTTCCTTAATTTCTAAGATCATCTTAATTTTCTTAAAAATAGATCAAAACTTTGTCTCTTATTTCAAAAAGTTTTAAAGAAAGAGAAAATTCCTATACAAAAAGGAAAAATTTCTAAAAGTATCCTAAAACAAGTGTAAAAGAAAGAAAATCTAAAAACTCTACGTTAGTAAACCCTCCCCCACACTTATCTCATGCATTGTCCTCAATGCATCGTGATGTATGTATGCATGAAACAAATAGAGAGGGAAGGAAAAATCACCTCAAGGTGGTGGTTTCGGTGGTGGTCTGATTGGTCCACGAAAGGCTGCCCAATCTAATATACGTGGAGTCCGGAGGAACCCACCAGCGACCTCTAGAATACAACCCACTAAAATGATGTATATATTTATGACTTTTATTAAGAATTTTACCCCATCTAATTTTCAAATTTTCAAAATAATTTCAGAGTCAAATTTATCAAGACCCTTGTCCCAGAATGGAATGATTGATTTGGACTCAGGAAGTACAGGAACTAATACCGACTCAGGAAAAAGACTTAAGTCAAGTAAAGGTTCGGGAGTCGAGATTGGTTCAGGAAGTGGGTCCAAATCAAGAAGATGAAGCTCAGGTCCACATTCATTTCCCCATGATGGAATGTGACTTTCTAAGGTTGGTGATTCAAGTTCAGAAATGACAGGTATGGAATCAAAACTGACTCTAAAATGTTACTCAAATTGGGTAATATAACAGGAGTCAATGTCGATTCAGGAAGTTGAACTGGATCACAAATTTGAGGATCAAAGTCACATTCCTCATTGAGTTCAATTCCACAAAAATGAGAACTTGCCAATTTATCAATGGGACTTTCAAAAGTATGAAATTGGTCAAGTTCAATATGATCATCATAAATGATTGGTGATTCAATTTCACAATGGACTGGCACTGGATCCAATACTGACTCGGGAAAAGGATTGAAATCAGGTGAAGACACCGGAGTCATAATTGAATCAGGAAGTAGAATTGAATCACGTATTTGAGGTTCATGATCATATTCATGCTCAAGTTCAATCTCAGAAAAAGGATAACTTGCCAAAATATCAATGGGATCTTTAACATTTGAAGTTTGGACAAGTTCAGATGGGTGTGCTGAAATTGAATCTTGGTTTTCAAAACAACATGACTCTTGGCTCTAACAGAATGTTTAGTGACATCAGAAATGGTGAAAGGATGAGAATGAAGACTTTTGACCATCATATCTATGTCATGATTATGAGCCATTTGAGCTTGAGTCATGATTTCAAGCATCTTTTCATAGTTGATTGGTTCATCATTTTGTTGTGACTGGGCCTGAAAAGATGAAGATTTGTTTTGGAAATTGTGGTGAAATCGTGAGTCCATCAGATTTGATTGTTGTTCGGACTCATGCAAGAATTCCTTACTCGTTCCTCAGGCAGATGGTTGTTCATTATGAGAAGGTGGAACTGAGTAAGATTCTTGAAAAAATTGTGGAATTGGAGAGGCCAACAATTTATGACGTTGTCGCTCGCCTCTTATAGATTGGCTTCTATACTCTTTTCTAATTCAGATTTCTCTTCAATTGGTGGTTCTAGAAAAGGAGTATAGGAAGCAAAATCGAGGAATAAATATTGTGTAAATTGTGGACAAGATGGACATGGGGGACAAGGAGGTTGAAAATTAAACTCGGGGGAAGTGAATCCCCATTGACTCTGTGACGAGGTGAAATTATTTTGGAAATTATAGTCATAAGAATGTGGGTATGGGTTGTATTGATTCGGATAAGTCCAACCCGGTGTATTTGGTTGGTGCATATTGTAAAAAGCCGGGATAGAATTATCCGAATCGAATGGGGTCGGTGTGAAATATGGATTCATATTCGGATTGAAAGAATTGTTATTGTTGAATTCCATTTCACAAACAATCACAAACAAAAAGAAAAATCAAACAACAAACAAAAAGAAAAAAAAATCAAAACCAAGCCTATAGTAGGGTTGACCTAGACCTAGACGACTCCTAACTGGTTGATTACCCAGGGGAGGTTGTTGCTTGAATCCGACCACAAGCTAATCGGCCAGGTAGGGGCAAAATACGGTGGGAGGTATCCGTGCGTAAGCAACGGGCCTTAATTACGCCAAACTACGGTATCTTTGAGGCATAACCTCTTAATCCCCAACCTTAGACACCGATTTCACAAGAGTAAGATTCAAAATAAGTTCCACCATCGGTCAATCTCTTAATGAGTCCGAGATGTCCTTAGGGGCCAACGTCTATCAAATTTTATTGGGGCTTGGGTTGTTTGAGTGGGGAGGTAGTTTTTGGGCTAAGGAAGGGTGATGAAATCTCACCTTATCTTGTTTGGGTTTTGCCCTTAAGTTCAATTCGTGCAAGTGTGCAATATAGATAAGATTATAATACAAAGCGATAAATCACCCACGTGTTTGTCCTACGCTATATGCAATGCCATATGTACACCTCAATCTAGATCACAACAACAGAACAAAATACAGTATATTGGAATTGAATTGACACGTGCCTAAATGCAAATGTCAAAGCCGTTTTAAAAGCGTCCAAAATACCGTATTTTAGTTCTTTAATTTATTGTGGTGTGTAGGCAATCAAAGCAGGAAATATAGTAGTACAAATCTACTAGCTATTATAATGAACACATCCCAGCACAACAAGATACACAATGACTACAAAATGGCCGCGTTTTCGCGGCAAAGTCGCGTTTGCACGGCGGTTCTTTAGAACCAATCTCGACTCCTGAACCTTTACTTGACTTAAGTCTTTTTCCTGAGTCGGTATTAGTTCCTGTACTTCCTGAGTCCAAATCAATCATTCCATTTAGGACAAGGGTCTTGATAAATTTGACTCTGAAATTATTTTGAAAATTTGAAAATTAGATGGGGTAAAATTCTTAATAAAAATCATAAATATATACATCATTTTAGTGGGTTGTATTCTAGAGGTCGCTGGTGGGTTCCTCCGGACTCCACGTACATTAGATTGGGCTGTCTTTCGTGGACCAATCAGACCACCACCGGAACCACCACCTTGAGGTGATTTTTTCTTCCCTCTCTATTTGTTTCATGCATACATACATCATGATGCATTGATGACAATGCATGAGATAAGTGTGGGGGAGGGTTTACTAACGTAGAGTTTTTAGATTTTCTTTCTTTTACACTTCTTTTAGGATACTTTTAGAATTTTTTCTTTTTGTATAGGAATTTTCTCTTTCTTAAAAACTTTTTGAAATAAGAGACAAAGTTTTGATCTATTTTTAAGAAAATTAAGATGATCTTAGAAATTAAGGAAACCTTAATTATGACCTCTTAAATCTAGTCGAAATAATGGATCTTGTTTAAGATTATAGGCTAAGTAAGAAAGATTGATGGACTAATGAATCTTGTATCTTCTTTCTTAGCATATCCTTGAGTGACTATCCTTGATTCCATCACTGAAAATCTATCTCGGGAGCCAATGAATCAATGAGGCAACGAGTCAAGCCGAGAAGATAACTCATCCTCTACATGGGACAATACTTTGACCAAACAAGCAAGACAAATCTTTGCCGATGAATCAACATGAGGCATGCATCACCCTATGAGATTAGTAAGTTAGTAAAGTAGAGTGTTAGTTAGTCATGATTTCTCTCCCTATATAGTCTTTCAAAGTTTCCTTTCTTAAAAAGTTCTCTTTTCAAGCTACATCCAAGTTCATTTCACCTTCCTTTCTATCCTTTTCCTTTTTCTTCAACAAAACTAACAAAGAATTTTTCATTCATTTTCTATGTCATTTTGTTTTTCTTAAAGCATAGAAGAACCTTCATTTTCCTTCTTAAAACAAACTCAATATAAAAACGTGAATGCTTCTATCGCCAACTCTCCCTGTGGAATCGACCCGTAATAGCTTGTGCTACGACGGTGATTCGGAAGGAGTATAGTAAACCGATAAATACATTTGGAGCCTTTTGAACATCAACACACGAATGTCAAAGGTTTACTCTAAACCCTCTCTCTGAATACTAGTAAAACTCTAAATTCCGAACAAATTTCACCCACAACAGAGAACAAATAATCGACACAAGTTTTCAAACCATTCATGGTCCTATGGCTAGGATGGAGGTCGAGACATATATAAAAGTGGCGCATGAGTTCTCGATATATCTCATAAAGGGTTGGTTCCTTCTTTTTCAGTTGTTCTAACTCTTCAGCACACGAGAAGTATTCTTCATAGGGTAAAGAACCCATTGGAAGGTTTGATACTTCCCACATCTCGTGCAATGCCACCTCAAACTCGCCAATTGGTGTGAAAAATGTCCCTGACACTGATACATTTCGAGGATGGCATAAAAAGTGGGCATGTTTATACCTATCCTGAGGTGGCTCTGATGGCCTCATGAAGGCCCAGCCTCTTCAGATCGTCTTCGAATGCTTCTAACACGTACAGTGTAAGACTGCTTCACCATTATTGTGGCGCTCACCCACCCTAGCATCCGAAAGTCTATAGCCAGATAGTTGCCTCCTGCCTTCATAAACTGATTCAAGAAGGTCGGAACTTAGGCAGGATTCTCTCCTACAGGCACATCGCGACTAACATTGCCCGGATGCAAACCCATGATGCTCGGATTCATTATAGGTCAGGATCCTCACATGCACCGATTCTGTGCACTGATTAACTGACTTGGTCATCTTCTGCTCTGTGGTTATGGATTGGAAGAAACTTAGAGGATAGTGACGCTTGCTCTCTGGGAGATAGTACTGATCTCCGTTCAGGGTGTAAACCCATTGTCCTTCCCTGACAGGTAGCTGCAGATCTGCATCCGGTGCTGCATCTCCGAAAAGGAAATCATGATTCCTGAAGATTGTACAGTTCTCTCCCTCAAACAAGTCATCATCATGAATATGCGAAGTGTTCACTCATCCCCACCCGAGATGAGTGCATTACGTTTAGGGGTGCTTTCTTCATTGAACAGTGACGCCTGCCCTTGGAATTGAAAATGGATGTTCCCATCCATCCCCCTGAAGGACCTGAACAAACTGCTCAACGGACCAGGAGCGTAATGTACTACAAAACAAAGAAGAAATAAACATGTTAGTCTTTGACAAAAAGGGAAGAAAAAAATACAAGATATAGCTTTGATCTCTGAGTGAAGCTAATCAGACTTAGCTTCGCTCCAGAAGCGAAGTTAGCTTCGCACTGCACAGAGGCAGAGTGCAAAAAAGTCCTAAAGAGCTGGGCTAGCTTCGCTGGGAAGCTTAAAGGCACTTGTGCCTAAAAAATTCAAAGGACTCAGTTTTGCTCCAAAGCTCAGCTTCGCATTCTGCCAAGAAGCAGAATGTCAAAAGCCCTAAAGGCTAGCTTCGCCTAGAAACTTGAGGAAAAAACTTTTCGGTTTTTGAATTTGATCTACGAAATAAAAGGGGAATAAAATCTCCTAAAATTCTATATAATCAAAACTAAAGGAGTTCGACTCTCTAAGAACATCAGATCATGGTGAGTTGCGATGGATTCACCATGAAATAGCCAAAATTTGGCTTCAAAAGAGCTTAAAAATATCTAAATAAAGGGGAAAGCCCCTACCTGCGATGGGTTGGTCGATGACCGGAGGAGGCGGCACCGTTGTCGTAGAGGTAGCAACCTCTTTCCCTAGGCGCTGTTTGGGTGCCATTTGAACTCGCAAATGGTCTTGGAGATCTCGAAAGAAGAAGGTGAAGAGACGTCTTGATCTCTGAAAGTTCTAAAAAACTTGAATTTAAAGAAAAGATAGCTTCTCTAAAAATTCAGCTAAGTTGATTTTTATAGACACTCATGTCTTTAGCTTCGCCTCCTCAAAAGGAGTGTAAAGCTATCACTTCAAATTAATTTGAAACGACGATTGGAGGTTAACAAACCTAAACATCGAAGCTATTTAGCTTCGATGAGAAGCCATCTTCAGCTTCGCGTGAAGCTTTATTTTAGCTTTGCTGTGAGCTCATCATTAACTTCACATGAAGCTTTATTTTAGCTCTACTGCACTCTTCAACAGAAATTGAAATGAATTGAAAAAGACACGTGCCCTAAATGCAAAAGTCTAGTCCAAATTTCAATTAAGCAACAAGTGAATTTCTGTTGAGTTTATTACACATGCATAGGATGAAGCATTCAATGGAACTAAAAAAATTTAGAAAGCAATTTTTAGCGGCTTTCGGCAACCCTGCAAGCGAGTTTGTTAGTACTTCAATCGGAAAAACTCGCTTTTACACGAATCTTTCGAGGGCAAATGAATCCTCGCGCAATGTCCTTGGTCACCTCTTTCGCTTCCCGTGATAGTGAGCTTCTTGGTACTTCTCCTACACAAAAAAAGAACAATATTTAGTAGTGAACAATAAAGTCATTCCCTCCCCGGCAACGGCGCCAAAATTTGATCGGCAAAAGGCAAGTACAAGAATATGTAAAAAGAGTGTGGGTTGATGTTACTGCTTTTGCGATTCTTCTGTAGTAGCGAAGTGGCTATACGGGTCGTATCCACAAGGAGGGAGAGCGATGGAAGCTTGATGCGGCTTCGAAGTTCAAGAAGAAAGAAAGTTCTTGTTTCCAAATAAAGAATTGAAAAGTGAAAATAAGTTATTTTAAGAATTGTTAGAAAATGTTTTGGTGGTTTGTAAAAGTGGAGTTTTTTCTTAGTTGTAAAAATGCATGGCTAACTTTCTACTAAGTGCTCCCACTAATTTCTAACTTTTGGAAGATAGCCTCACGATGGATCATAAGCGAACATAACCCTTGTGCATTAGAACTATTCACGTGGAAATCGAGTGAAAGTTCTTCCTATAACTTTGCTTTACACCGCAAAAACTCAGACATTCCCATATCAAGATCCATTAGAAGGCGAGAATACGGGAAGACACGAGTGCACTAATGGTATCGGCAAAGTTAAAAGGAAAGTCTCTAACTTACAACAACAAGCAAAGTACAAAACCCATAGATCATCAAAAACAACATTTAAGTATGAAATATAAGAAGGTAAATACTTGTAGGTAAATTAGAGTTAGAACCCTCGTCTTAAGATGCCATAGCTCTTGTTTGCACAAGGCTTGTTTGACACTATTGACTCATGTGGGTTATCAATCAAGTATTAGAAATTAGTGGGTTAGTAGTTAGTTAGCCATGCTATAGAAAAGTTAGTTAGCCATAAAAGTAAAAGAAACAATAAAGGAAAAGAAGTGGAGAGGAAGTGAGTTACACTACAAGAAAACAAAAGAAAAGAAAAGTTAAAGAAAGGAAGTTACACTACAACAAAGTAAAAGAAAAGAAGTAAAGAAGAAAGAAGTTACACTACAATAAGGAAGTAAAAGTAAATGGCAAAGACAAGTACATGGAAAGAAGGAAGAGAAGTAGTACTTGTATTATCTTGTCACCCTTCAAATACAACACTTACACACTCTCTCTCTTTCACTCTAATGGCTAAAACTAAAAATGGAAGAAGCAAACTAAAGCAACTACAATTCCTAGCAACAAAACACAAAATACAACTCTATTCTCTGGATCCCCTCAAACTGAAGACCCCAGGGGGTATTTATAGGCACCAGGGGAAATGGGGCCACGTGGGAAGCACGTGGCCCAAAGCGCAGGCGCGCGCGCGCCCAAAGGGCCGCAGAAACGCGGCCCAGGCCGCGTTTCTGCGGTCATGCCAGGGCGGCGCGCGCCTGGCTTCGGGCAGCGCGCCGTCCCATCTGTCTTCTAACGCCATGATGTCTTGGATTCGTGATTTGATGCCCTGGACTGACAAAATCTTCACTCTAAAGTCAATGGCTACTTGGTAGGTCTTTAATCACCAATTAAATGGTGATTAAGGTCTTCTTCTTCATTTGCACACCATGGACCTAGGATCAAGCAAGTAAGGTTTTATTAGCAAAATTTTACATGAAATAAATATGAAAATGTGATGAAAATTATGCAAAATTAGAGACTAATCACTCTACGTCCCCGCCTTCAACACTATGAAGGATTTTCATAAAAAACGATCCCACTGGATCACTCGGTGCCGCAACACCTACAACGAGTTCACACTAGAACTCCGAACCCGCAAGTCCCTCACTTGTTCCCGCAAGAACAAACACATGCAAGCACCAAGCTTACCGAGGCTGCACCACTTACAACTCCTCCAACCACACGTCGGAACACTGGGTGATCACTTCACTTGATCACCATAAACACTTCTTCACCGAGGCCAACACCTCTACAACTCCTCACAATACAAGGATGAAAACTTGTGATCACTTCTCTTGATCACAAAAACAACTCTCACAACAAAGCTCCTATAAGATAGATATGACAATGGAAAGCTTAAGTATGTGTGAGAAAAATAGGATAGAGATGTGTTGAAAAACTCAAGAAATCACTTTTGCAAACCACTCTTGAAAACTCTCCTTTTGACATGAAAGTATTTGCTCTAAAATAAGTGGAGAAAACACTTACAGAGGTAGGAAAATCTGGCACAAAAACTTTCTTGAAGTCTTCTCTAAAATAGCCCAAAACAGCCCCATATAAATAGGCTCCAAAAACTAGCCGTTGGAGACCAACTCAGCAGCAGATGTTACTGTCGGTCGACCGGCCGGTCGACCGGACAACGGTCAAATTTCTGACCGTTGCAACCTGTCGGTCGACCGCCCGGTCGACCGTGCACTGGGCTTGACCGACCAGTCGCCTGCTTGGTCGACCGGGGCCAGATCCAGAGAGCAAAGCTCTCTGGATGGTCGACTGTGCGATCGACCGGCCCTGGCTGTGCACATTCTGTGCACATCGGTCGACCGCCTGGTCAACCGACTTCTGGCTCGGTCTACCGGTCAGTCAACCGCCAGGCAGCCTAGTCAGCAAACGTTTGGGATTAAAAACTTGGTCAAGTAAATCCTTATAAATTTCCATAAATTGAAATAAAATCTACAAAAATAGGTTCATTGAAATACCTTGATGTACAAAAGTGTTTGATTAAAAATCAACACATATTATAAACATTTTGAACCATTTTTGTAATATAGAAATTTTACCTTAAACAAAAATCTGTATTTTTCAAAATCCATCTTTAATTTGAAAAACTATTTTTTCAAAACTTCTCCAAATACAAAAACAACATATTTTAAACACTTTTGAAGCTTAGTGTGTATGAATATGATCCAATATACATAAGATGTGAAATATCTATATTTTGATAATAAGCACTAAAATAAGTTTTGATAAATTCAAAACTCAAACATATGATATAGAAAGCATCAAATAAATTTTTTTAAACATTTGAATGAACAATGTGTATAGATGAAATACAAAACACATATAAACCATATAAACTTGTTTTGATGAACCCTAATCATGAAACATAAAGATATATACTTTGAAGCTCAAAAATCAAAATGGTAATTTCTAAAATCAAAATTATTTTATGAAAACACATATAAATTTTGTGTGTATGTGTGTGTATGAACTTGAGCAATCCACAACTAATCTATCCTTTACATTTTATCTAAAATAAATCTTAACACTTACAAACACGACACAAGTCTTCAGGAAAATCTTCTCTTGAAAATCTTCTTCTTCTTCTTGACTTGGTCCAAACCTTGATCCATGAGCTAGACTCCTCTTGAGTACTTGATGCAATCTTGATGTGCGAGCTATTAAATTAACACGTGCTAGCTTCAAAACTTGACTTTGAATCCTTTGTTGAAGCTAAACACCTACTAAGATCTTGATCAAATATCTGAGACTAAATAAATATTAAGATCATTAGTACTATAACTACATGAGTTAATCATCATCAAAACTAGAGTGATAAGCCTTTGGGCCAACATTGTCATATCCGTTTGGCAAGGCTTTTTGAGGAAGGTTTGGGAAAGGGAGGAGATCTTCAGTGTGGATTCAAGAGATCTCAATGAAAACACCTAAATACGGAGAAAAATTCTCGAGAAATTTCTCTGAGTAAATCAGACGTAAGAAATCACAAACAACAAAGATTTTACGTGAAAAAACCGAAAAAAAAACACGAGAGAGGGAGAGAATTCACTATAATATCAGAGCATTACAATAAATTCTGCAGAGTGATACTATGATTACAATTTCTAGGGCTTCATGTGGTAATCAGAAGCCAACCTCCTTCTCGATGGGGAGAGAGATGTATTTATACCCGCCTGAGCTATCATTATGGGTGCGAATGTTTTAGATTTACATAACTGCATAATTTGCACATTACGATCTCCTTATACCAGCCCAGATCATGCTGCTTAATTGTTGAGATCACCATACAGAGATATCCGTCACTATCCATAACAGCCTGCATTGATATAGGGACATTGTAATATTTAAAACGTGGGATTGATCTAGCAACATATCTGGATTCGTGAATCGCGAGGATCGTGCTATCCAGTTGTAAGTAGTGTAGGAGTAGCGGGCTTCGGAGGATCTTTGTGTCGGAGCCTTGGGTGGCTCCGAGAAGGATCCTTGTACTGGTTATTGGCGTCCTGAAGAGTCGCACAACTCTGGTTTAGTAGTGGATCTGGTTGAGTGATATCTTGTCAGATGTGGGCTCGGGCTGAGGCATGAGATTTTTTTCTTGGGCCCATGTGCCCGAGGATTTTTTTTGGGTCTATGTTATGAAAGTACACCTAGAGGGGGGTGAATAGGTGTAGTGCTAATCTAATGACAAATAATGCATAATTATAAAAATAATTTACACTAACTAAATTAATCACAAGTGATATCCAAATAGTAAAGCCGAATTTCCGGTAAAGGGTTCTAGAACTTCTCCTTAAGATTCCTCTAGATTAAGAGTTGAGGTACTTCAATAGCTCCCTTGGAATGATACAAGTGTAAGCACTATATCAAGCATGTATAGATAAATAATAATAGTAATGCGAGATATAAAGAGAGTAGGTTTAGAGAGATAGTCAAACGCAAACATAAAGATATATTTCGAGGTTCGAGCGACAATGTCTACGTTCCCACCTTCACTGCTTGAAGGATTCCTAGTATCTCCACTGAGGACTCCACAAATGATACAAACCTCAATTCTATACACAAGAGTGTTGGCCCAAAGGCCCATTACTCTAGTTTTGATGATGATTAACTCATGTAGTTATAGTTTACTAATAATCTTATACTTATTTAGTTTTAGTTATCTATCAAGATCTTAGTAGGTGTGGAGCTTCAACAAAGGTGTTTTGGAGCTTACACGTGTTGATTCAAGAGCTTGCGCATCAAGATCACATCTAGCACTCGATTGGAGTCTAGCTCGTTGGATGTGTTTGGATCGAGTCATCTTGGAGATAGAGTTCTACAAGAAGGCTTGGTTTGTGTTGTTTAGATCTTGTGTAGGATAGATAGAGATGATATGCTCAAGTTCACAGACACACTAGTTTCTATATGTTTGGTTTTCATTGAACCGGTTTTAGATTTCATATCAAAAACATAGATATAATATCTTCCATGTGTATTGGATTTTATCCATACACTCTATGCTTCAAAAAGAGTTTCAATATCTTTTTTTGTATATATACATGTTTGGAGAAAACTATTTTTCATTTCAAAAATACAAATTTTGAAAAATACGATTTTCGGTTTTAAGCTTGAGTTCTAAATCACAAAAATGGTTCAAAATGTTTGTAATATGTGTTGAATTTTGATCACACATATTTGCACTTCAAATTATTTTAAAGAACTTATTTTTGTGAAATTAATATGAATTTATGGGATTTTAATTGAATCGAAAGACCAGTTTTCATGTCCTTTATCCCTGCCTGTTTTGTGCTGGCGGTCGACCGGGCGGTCGACCGATGTGCACAAGAGCGTGCACGTTTTCAGCCTCTTAGGCCGGTCGACCGCACGGTCATCTGACTGAGTTTCTTTGCTCTCTGGTAAGGGCGGTCGACCAAAGGCTTGGACCGGTCAACCGGGTGGTTGACCGGTAGTAGGAAACGGTCATATTTCGACCGTTGGCCAGTCGACCAGTAGGTCAAAACTGACCATATTTGATGCAAATGGATATATTTTTTAAAAGGCTATAAATAGGGTTTTCTCTAGGCTGTTTTTTACAACAATTTTAAGAGCTTCTCTGCCAATCTTTCTAAATGTTTTTGCAGCAAATTCGAAAGAAGTTTTTAGCTAAAAGTTTTGATTTGTGTTTTCAAGGGTTGAAAATTCAAAGAAAAGAGTCTTTTGGGAATTGGGTTTTGGGTTTATATTCTTGATATATATCTAGTATTTTTCTAAGAATTTTCTTTGAGATTTCATCTTTCAAACTCCTTGGTTTTTCTCACAACTTGAGCTATTACATCTATCCTATCATTAGGATCTTTTGTTGGCGAGAAAGAGTAGTTTGTGGTCTTTTGATCACCAAGTGATTACTGTATTTGTGGCTACACTACCTCTGGACTAGAGGAGTGTGATTGAAGAGATGGGTACTCCCTAATGATTGTAATCCTTTGTGGATATTCTAGTGGATCGAAAATCCTTCTGGGTGAAGGTGGGGACGTAGAGTTAGGTGCTCGAACCTCGAAATAAATCTCTGTGTTTGTGATTGGTTTACTTGTGTTTCTTACTCTCTATTCATTTTTATATTGTCGATCTATACTCTCACAACAAGATTGCATTACGCACCTCAAACTCTTATTTAGAGGAATCACGAGGAAAGAGTTCAGAGCCCTTCACGGGGTATGCAGCTTCTAATTTTGCTTTGAGTGATCGTTGCTTCATCTCATTTTTAAATTGTGCATTGATTAGCATTTTCACCTATTCACCCCCCCCCCCTCTAGGTGATTTCAAAGAGGAGGCACAAATCCAACAATCTCTACATAAGAGATAGGCACAAAGCTAACTCCTCTGCACAAGAGAGAGCACAAAGCTAAGGCACAAAGCCAAAGAGAAAATAAGGGTACAATACTTAGTGACCACAAAGATCACAAACACCTCTCATAATACAAGATCCTAGAAGATAGATTTTGCAATGAATAGCTCAAGCTTGTGAGAAAAATAAAGATTTTGGAATTGTAACACAAAACAAAACACTTGGGAAAACTTCTGGAAAGATATAGAAATTTGAAAAACAACAAATGAATTTCTCAAAACTTGTTTTCTTTGATTTTCAAAACTTTGAAATAATTGACAAGATGTAGATTTCAGGGTCAAAAACTTATTTAAAACTCTTTAGATAATGGGCAATATAGCACTAGAAAACTGAAATTAAAACTCTTGTAAAATCTTAAAGAAAAAACTCTCCCAAACCTTATATATATAGGATTAAAAATCAGTCGTTGGGATCCAAACACATGCCAGATGGGCCTATCAGTCGACCGCCCGGTCGACTACAAACGGTCTAATTTTTTACCATTGGAGTTTTTCAGTCGACCGGTCAGTCGACCGAGGAATCCCGAGAGCACTTTAGGGTTGCACGATCGACCAATCGGTCGGCCGATCTCTGTTGTCTGTCGACCGGTCGGTCGACTGAGCTCCCATACAATTGAGATGTGCACGTTCTGTGCACGTCGGTCGACTGGCAGAGCAAATAAGCTCTGTCGTCGGTCGATCGCTCGGTTAACCGGCTCAGTCCAAAAAAAAAAATTGGGATTTATTTTAAATGAATTTTTGAAACCCAATTAAATTCCAATAATTCCCAATAAATTTCAAAAAAAATAAGTTCATGTAAATACAATGAACTACAAATATGTGTGATTAAAAATCAACACATGTTACAAATAATTGAACTTGTTTTTGAGATGAAGAATTTCAATCTAGAAACCAAAACCGTATTTTCTGAAAATCAAACTTTTAAATGAAAACTAGTTTTTTTCAAAAACTCCATAAATACAAAAACAAGTTGTTAAAATATATTTGAAGTTCAATAGTGTATGGATAGAATCCAATACACATGGAAGATAATATAACTTGTTTTTAATGAAATTCAACTAATGAATATCAAAACATAAACTTGTTAAACCGAAATTCAAAACTCATCAAAATAAGTTTCTTTGAACATGTAAAGCTCTAATATGTGTGCATAGAATCCAATACATATTTCAAACTATAAAAACTTATTTGTTTAAGATGAAAATCATATAAACACAATTGTTAAACTAAAAATAGTTAAACCAAAAATCAAATCTTTTGTACTTGAAAACCGAATCAACAAACTTTTTGTGCGTGTGAGATTGAAAAATAAAAACTAATTTATACCTTACACAAGATCAAAACTTACAAAACTCTAAACACAAGTCTTCTTGAAGATCTTTTTCTCCGTGTATACTTGATCCAAACTTGATTTTTCAAGGCAGACTTCTCTTTGAGTGTTTGATATGTTTATAAGTTTGAGCTCTTGAATCACCATGTGTTACCTCCAAACTTGACTTTGAGTTTTTTAGTGAAGCTAAATATCAACTAAGATCTTGATCAATATCTGAAAGTTAAGCACAAAAAGATCATTAGTACTATAACTACATGAGTTAGTCATCATCAAAATTAGAGTGATGTAACTTGTTAGGTTTGTATATGAGCTGGGCTTGCTGGCAGAGAAGTGATGCCCCTCAAGAAGTGGGATACGTGTCGTGATCTTGAAGAGGGTCAAAATCCGATCACTACAGCAAGCAAAACTCATAAATCGATTCTCTTTGCTACATGCATAAGATCTGATCTCTTTCTTTTTTTTTTATAATGTGGGTTATTTGAACTAATTCAGTTGTTCATCCAAAGATTCAACGATTGAGATCAAAGATAAATATTGATGGAAGAAGTGGGGTTCTGGGTGGATGCATATGTGGATTCAAATTGAGGTTTTATGCAATCGGAGTTAAATAGATTTTTGCTGAAGTTTTACCTGGCTTGAGGAAGTTTTTCTTAATTTTTCATGCTCATCCGTTCAATTTCCATTGGGTGTTAAAGACTACATAAATCGGAAATATGTCTGAATGAGGTGCGAGTTCAGTTGAAACCTGATTTTCCTAAGAAGATCCAATTTCAAAGGCCTCCTTCACTCTTTTCTTGGTTCATAACCCTTGGGAAAACTTCGTCTTCTACAGGGAGAAGCGTTCCCAGGCAGTGAGAGGTTCAGGTTCAAAGACCGGGCTACGATCTTAATTCAAAAAGAAAAAAAAGGCAAGGGGGTATTCGTAAAAGTTTTAAGACGGTCTGGTTCCTACTTCCGGCTCATGTAACCAAAAGCATCCAATTTGGTGCATAAGTACCTGATTCTTGGTATACCCCTGGACTTTAGAATCTTTGAAGGGGCAGTGGCACTCCCGAAAATTCCGGCACATCAATTGGCAGGGGTAAACAGTAGTTCAGTTTGGCCACTGGAAATGGAAACAGAGTGGACCCCACTAACGGCGCATGGGTTGTTTGTTGGCCTTTGGAATAAAAAAACAAGCATTTAATGGCACAATACGGCAACAGGTGGAGGTGAAAGGCACAATTTCTCTCTCTCTCTCTCATTTAATTAAACCTAGTTATTTGTATATGCATGATGTGATGAATAAAACAGATAAGGCAATAATAAGCTTTTTTTTTTTTTTTGAGAAGACCCGGAGGATAATAATTAAATTACAATAATAATTAGGAGGACTTTGGAAGCTTCTTTGATCGCTCTCTACTTGCGTGTGGAAAAGGAAAAGGTGGGTGAATGTTGGAAAGGGACCCCAATCATCCCTCACTACCTTGGAGCTTTCTCTTTTTGGGTGATAATTTTGTGTTGATACGTATATAAGATACATATTTTCAGAGAGAGAGAGTTTTGACTGTTATAATTATTAAAAAAAGTTAATTTCATATGTCAACACGGGAGTAACTCTTTTATAATATGTGTGTCTCACACACATTAATTGATTCCTGAAGAGGGCCTCTGTTTTCTATTTTCTCACTGATCAAGAGTCATCTCAACACTGGTGACTTGTCCACACACACACCTCACCTCCTCTTTGTCCCAGTTAACTATGGGAAAGTGTCTCCCTTTTGTTTTCTACTACATGTCTTCATCTTTCTCATCTTAACACTTAACTTCTTATCATTTCTTTATATTACAAAAATCTCCTTTTCTTTTAAAAGTTCTCGCTTAAAGGTTAAACCCAAAAAAAAAAAAAAAATATCTCTCATTAGGAATTGTTTGTTAAGACTTAAATAACTTGAAAGAGACCAAAGTAATCACCATCCAATCTTTTCTACTACTTAAATTGAAAAAGTTTGAGTAAATCTTCAATATATCTTATACGACATCTATTAAAGGATTCGGAAAACATGAACAATCTCACAAATAGTATATTTTACCTTCTATACTGAAATTTTTCTTCCTTTTTAAAGGACCATTAAATACAAAAATAACATTTAGAAGTATTAACCAGCACAAAAAAAAAAAAAATTTGTATGCAACAATTCAGACCTTCATCTCACTCTTCATTTCGACTGAGTACTATTTAGACAAATAAAAAAAATTTACAAGTTTGCGTTGAAGCTTGCTTAACCTTGCCTTTAGGGTTGTACCTATTAGAAAAAAACGCATACCATAAGTACTTCAAAGTGTTATGTAAGAAAATAAAAAAAATTATGTCTTTTGGGTTGCGTTTGAAGGTCTAGAAAAATCAAAAAAATTTGTGATTTTGTATGAATATTGAAAACAGTAATTCATGATATATTTTAAATGTGTGTTTGAATAGATAAGAAAAGAAAATAAGAGAATCACTTAAAATCATGATTGTAGACATTTCTATTGTGAATAGAAATTTCAAATTTCGTGACTCTTTTGTCTACATGTATAGTTGTAGTTCCTAGATTAACTTGATGACTTTTCAAACCAAACAGTAAATATTTAAATTATTTAAAATTGTGCAATTTTTAAATCTAGAAAACACTAAACTCTGAATAATTATTTTGTTAAAATATCAAATGCAACCTTAGTAACATTAGAGTAGAATGAGTGTGAAGAGAGAGAATCAAAATCTAGATGATAGGATTTTTTAACTCTTGATGGAGAGAATGGTGAAGTTTGACGGTACAAATAATTTTGGATTGTGGAGATTTGAAGTGTTAGATGTGTTATATGCGCAAAATTTAGAGGATGCTCTTGAGTTGCAAGAGAAGTCGGCAGAATTGGATGAGAAGATTTGGAAAAAATGAATAATACGACGTGTGAAGTGTCGCAAAATCTAAAATATGATGTCTGAATGAAATTTTTGCAAAGAAGATTTAGGAGACTCGCGAGTAAGTACTTGAAGAAGAGTGTCGAGAACTGCTTGCACTTAAAGAGAAGATTTTTAACATTTCCAATTGAAGAGAGGGGTTTCTATTAGTGATCACAGCAACACCTACACGAATCTTCTCACGGACTTAGGGAATATGGATGTAGTGATCGAGAAGAAAGACAAAGCCTTGATATTGTGAGTTCTCTTCCCCATGAGGTATATGAAACCTTTGTATTCACCTTGATAAATGAAAGAACATCACTTAGGTATACTGAGGTTACTACCTCTCCTGTGAATTTCAATTGAGACGAAAGGACAAGGAGTCCTTCAGTGGACATTGGCGGAGGCATTGATCATGAGAAGGAGTTCAAACCAAAGAGGAGAAAATTATGGTAGATCAAAATCAAAGTCATGATATGGCAATCGTAATTTGACTCCAGATCAGTGTGCATTTTGTTAACAAACTGGTCATTGGAAGAAAGATTATCCCGAGCTCAAAAGGAAGAATAAGCTGAAGAAGAAGTCAGGTAAACTATCATAGGTGAATGTCGCCAAGTCGGATGAAAATGAGTCTGATTATTCTGCTTTCTCGCTCTCTAGTACACCGTCTATTTGCTGCTCAGATGCATCAGAGTGGCTATTGGATACAGGAGCTACCTATTACATTTGTCCCAAGAGGAAATGGTTCTCTAGTTTAGAAAAGTTTGACAGTGGTGTGATAATCAAGGGAAATGATGCTACATATCAGATGGTTGGAATATATACTGTTCAAATTAAGATGTTCGATGGTATGGTTAAAGACCTGACAAATGTGAGGTATGCTCCTCAGATAAAGAAGAACATTATCTCAGTTGGATCTATGGAGTCAAAAAGGCTTAAAGTGACCTTGGAGAATGGCATCTCAAGATCACGAAAGGATCCATGGTATTAGCGTAGAGGCCTTTCACCTTAGTTTTGATGATGACTAACTTATGAAGGTTAGTTTACTAATAATCTTGTGTTTATACAATTTCAGTTATTGATCAAGATATCAGTAGGTGTTTAACTTCAACAAGTAGTTTTAGAGCTATCTCATGTTGATTCAAGAGCTCGCGCGTCAAGATCGCATCTAGCACTCAATTGGAGTCAAGCTCGTTGGATCATGTTTGGATCGGGTCGTCTTGAAGATGAGGAACGATAATAAGTCTTTGGTTTGTATTTAGATCTTGTGTAAAGATATATAGTATTGATATGCTCAAGTTCACTCACACACACACACACACAAGTTTAATATGTTTAGTTTTCATTTAATCGGTTTTGGATTTCTAGTTCATATATATGATTTTCATGAATAGATAGAATCAAAACAAGTTTACATGGTTTAAATGTATATTAGATTTCATCTATATACATATATGGTTCATACAGCTAGAAAAACTTATTTTGATGATCCTATTCATTGTTTAGAGTTTTGTAATTAACAAAACCTATTTTTGGATTAAATGTCAAAAACATAGATATATCATGTTCATGTGTATTGGATTCTATCCATACACAATATGCTTCAAAAGAGTTTAAGTATCTTGTTTTTTGTATTTATACAAGTTTGAGAAAAATCGGATTTCCATTTCAAAGTTTGATTTTTGGAAAATACGATTTTTGTTTAAGGCCAAATATTTTATATCACAAAAATAGTTCAAATAGTTTGTAATATGTGTTAATTTTTGGTCACACATTTTGGTATTCTAATATTTTACAAGAACTTATTTTTGTGAAATTTATGAGTATTTATGGGATTTAATTGGTGTTAAATAATCTAAGTTTTCAATCTCTAATTACCCAGCCAGATCAGCTGGCGGTCGACCGGACGGTCGACCGGACCAGTGGTCGGTCGACTGGACCGGTCGACTGATATGCATGAAGATGTTTACATAGCCAGCCGATAAGGCCGGTAGACCGCGTGGTCGACTGACTGAAAGCACCCAGCTCTCGGGTGCTGCCGGTCGACCGGGCGGTGGACCGACAGGCTTGGCCCGGTCGACCAGGCGGTCGACCGGAGGCACAACGGTCAGAAAAATGACCGTTGGGCCGGTCAACCAGGCGGTCGACCGGAAGGTCATTTTTGACCTTTCCTGGCTGCCAACGGGCAATTTTTGAAAGGCTATAAATAAGCCATATCTTGGGTTGTTTTCAATAAGATTTTCAAGAGCTTATTTTTCCATCTTTACAAGTATTTTGCAGCAAGATTTTAAAGAGTTTTTGGGCTACAAAGTTTTTTTTTATTTGCTTTTTAAAGTGTTGAAAAAATCAAATGTTGAAAAAATCAAAGAAAAGAGAGCCTTTGGGAGATTGGTTTTGATCTTGAATTCAATATCTACTTGGTGTTTTTCCCAAGTATTTTTCTTTGTTATTTTTCATTCCAAACACTTTGTTTACTCACACTTGAGCTATCATATCTATCCTATCTATAGGATCTTTTTTTGTGAGGAAAAGTTGTTTGTGATCTTTGTTATCATCAAGTTGTAATCCCTTCTTTACTTTGAGTTTGTGCCTATCCCTCTAAGTGTAGAGGAGGTAGTGCTTTAGGTTTGTAGCTATCCCACTTTGTGTATGATTGAGCTTGAACCTGCAAAAAAATACAGTATTTCAGAACTTTAAAATAAAGAGTGCAAGTGCTCAATTCTACCGCAATAGCAAGTGGCTATGCGGGTCGTGATCCACAAAGAGGGACTAGCGATAGAAGCTTTTTAGTAAGTCTTCTTTTAAGTTACAAAGTTTGGTTAAAGTTCTTCTTTAGTTCTTTAAAAGAAAAAGAGAAAAATTATGTTAAAGTTAAGTTAGGAAGAAAGTGGTAGAATGAGAAGGTGGAGAAAATAGAAAATGATTATTTACAAAGAAATTGAAAATGGAAAGAAGTGGGTGTTGTTGGTGTTCTAAACTAAAGAATAAAAGAAAAGAAAAGAAACTAAAAATTACTTACTTCTTTTGGCCAAATACCTACCTTGAATCTTTTGCAACGATGTTACCTTGAAGTGAGACGATCAACGTATAGCCCATAAGAGTTAATTCCCGTTTTCTCCACATTATATCATCAAGACGTTGCAAGTATGAAGTGATACAGAATGAAACTCAAAATCCATCGTCATGAGCTATCGGTGGCACTCGCAAAGGCAAGGCTCTTTCGATGCTTTTAGACTCACTTGGAGAGCAATTGTACCAAGAAGAAAAGTAGAGAAGAAGAAGAAGAACACAAAAACAAAGTACATACAAAAGGAAACTACAGATTCGATTTCATAACAATAAGAGAAAAGAAGGAAATCTTACACCGATGTCACTCTCAGCACAAGCTTCGTTCTCGTTCTCCTATGAAACTCTGATCTCCTCTGATTTACATAAATTAAAACTAAAAATTATATGAAAAGAAAAACAAAAACCTAAACTAAAAAATGGAAAAATGGACTAAATCCTATCTCTGCATAGTCGTCCCCTGGAGGCTCTGAAAATCCCAGTATTTATAGGCAAAACCCAACCTATAGGAGCGTATGAAGATAGGGGGAGCGTTTGCTCTCCCCTTAACTTTCTAACAAAGCTGCAAAAACGCGGCTTTGGCCGCGTTTTCGCGGCTAGGGTGTGGCCACCTGGCCACACCCTGTTGGTGGTGCTCCCCGGCTTCTCAATTTGTCTTTATCTTCAGCTGGAATTGCAGTTTAAGTCCGGGATTTTGACAAAATGGCCTTTGATCCTTGGCTTCAACCGATCGATTTGTAGGGATTTGTTCTAACTGATTTTCAACCGATCTGATCTGCCCTGATTTACTGAGTTCGAATTAATTCTAATTTAATTCAGAATTTGATGGGCTTTTGGGCTCATTTCTCTTCACTCTCCTTTAGGAATGGGCCTACAAATAAATTAAACATTTAATTAGGAAAAAGCAAAGTTTATTCTATAATAAGTAGGAGAATATGATAATAAATATGCAATATTAGTGATCAATCACACCCCCATACCAATCTTTTGCTCGTCCTCGAACAAAACAACTAAACTATACTAAGGATTATTAGACCACTTTCGCAGGTCACTCGATTGCACTGAGCATGTGCAACAAGCCGTTAAACCTCTAGGTTTCTCCTAGAGGATGAGTTTTGTCTCGTGAGGGTTTTCAGTAGATTACACCCACAAAATCCATAAAGAAAAGGGAAACAAAGAGTTAGTATTTTCGAAAAGCATTTCGAAAGAGAAAAATATTTGAAATATAATTGTAAGATTTAAGTAATCTATAAGTTATAGGAAAACTGAATTTTTCATTCCTAAACTTAGTCTCTATTCAAAAATTTGTTATCAACCAAAGTAAGGAGTCAAATTGTACTTCTCATTTAGTCTATTACTTTACCCTAAGGCATATGCACCTTGTGACCGTGAAAATTTTGACTAAGGGTTCATTAACTCTAACTCTTATGCCTTATTTATTTATATATATTTTTTGTGATATTATTCTTTAGTTCTATTAGGCTTTCTAATCGGCCCATGTAACGAGCCTTTAATCGATGACTCCCAAACCAAACGGTCTTAGGGCACCGGGTGAGAAAACACCCCAAGGACTTAAAGACTCAAGCAAATAAGGCCACAAAATTAAGGATTTTATTATATGAACCCCTTTTATGCGTGAATACTTATGCTTTATTAGGCATAAATACCCAGCTTAATCGGATTTTTATATATTTTTTTTCAAACTTATCTAAACATCTTTCGCATAAATACTAAGGCTTGCTTAGGCCAAAGTACCTAGCTAATCAATAATTAAATTTGTTCATCTTTCATAGATATATTTTTATATATATATATAAGGCATAAGAATATTTATTTTTGAACCCTAAGTGTGTAAGTGTATGAAGTATGCATATTTCATTAAGGTAAAGATCAAGACTAAATTACTTTGACAAATTATCTTCCTAACCCTAAAAATCAAACAAATAATCTTATTTTGACCAAATTTAAGAAATCCTAATTTTGATTTTCATATTGCTTAAAATTGACTTAATTTCTTACAAAAAATATGTCAAAATATTGTTTCTATTTTCAAAAAGTTTTTAAAAGTAAAGAATTTATTTTATTTTTTAAAAAAAAGAAAAAATAAAAACCTAAGTTATGTTAGACCCTCCCCCACACCTATCTCATGCATTGTCCTCAATGTATGAATTAATGCATAGATGCATGAAAAAGAAGAAAGGGAAGGAAAATGTTACCTTAAGGTGGTGGTTCCGGTGGTGGTCTGATTGGTCCACGAAATGCGGCCCAATCGACTTTTCGTGGAGTTCGGAGGAACCCACCAAAAATCTCTCTAATATAACCCATTAAAATGATGTATCCATGAAGGATTTTTATTAAAAATTTAAAACCATCTAATTTCCAAATTCCATAATTAATTTCGGAGTCAAATTTGTCAACCGCCTTGTCCCAAAATGGAGTGTGAAAAGATAGAATGATTGACTTGGACTCAGGAAGTACTGGAACTAATACCGACTCAGGAAAGTGACTCAAGTCAAGTAAAGGTTCAGGAGTCGAGATTGGCTCAGAAAGTGGGTCCAAATCAAGAAGTTGAAACTCGAGTCCACATTCAGTTTCTAACAATGAAATGTGACTTAATATTGGTGATTCAAGTTCAAGAATGATAGGTGTGGGAATCAAAACTGACTCTAAAATATTATTCAAGTCGGGTAACAAAACAGGAGTCAATATTGATTCGGGAATTTGAACTGGATCACAGATTTGAGAATCTAGGTCACATTTCTCATTGAGTTCAATGTCATAAAAATGAGAACTTGCCAATTTGTCAATAGGACTTTCAAAAATGTAAAATTGGTCAAGTTCAATATGATCATCAAAGATGGGTGATTCAATTTCATGATAAATTGGCACAGGATCCAATATTGACTCGGGAAAAAGATTGAAATCAAGTGAAGACACCGGAGTCATTATTGAATCAGGAAGTAGAATTGAATCACTAAGTTGAGGTTCAGGATCATATTCATTCTCAAGTTCTATTTCAGGAAAGGAATAACTTGCCAAACTGTCAATATCATTTTCAAAATTTAGAGTTTGGGCAAGTTCAAATGATTGTTCTGAAATAGAACCTTGATTTCCAAAACAACATGACTCTTCGGCTCTAACAGAATGATTAGCGACATCAGAACTGGTCAAACGGTGAAAACGTAGAGATTGGACCATCATATCTATGTCACGATTACGAGCGTTTTGAGCCTGAGTCATGGCTTCAAGCATCTTTTCATAGTTGATTGGTTCATCGTTTTGTTGAAAAGATGAAGTGCTGTCTTGGAATTGGTGGTGAAATTGTGAGTCCATCAGATTTTGTGATTTTTGTTTGGATCCACGCATACTCATTTCCAAAATTGATGGTTTTCTATTTTGGACTGGTAGAACTGAGTATGAATCTTGGAAATATTGTGGACTAGGTGGATAAGAGGACAAGTTGGTTGAAAATTGGACTCGGGGGAGGTGAATCCCCATTGATTCTGTGAAGAGTTGAAATTATTCTGGAAATTATGATTATAAGATTGGGGCATGGGTTATATTGATTCGGATAAGACCAATTCGGCATACTAGGTTAGTTAAAGTTATGATATGCCGGGTTGGTAATATCCGAAAAAGAGGTCGGTGTGTAATATGGATTACTATTAAAATTGTTATTATAAGCCATATCACACAATAAAATACAAACAAAGAAGAAAAAAAAACAAATAAGCACACAAATAAAGAAAAAAATTCTAAACTAAGTTAGGGTAGACTTATGACCTAGACGACTCCTAACTGGTTAGACTGTTGATTAGTCTCTAATTTTGCATAATTTTCATCATATTCTCATATTTATTTTATGTAAAATTCTACTAATAAAACCTTACTTGCTTGATCCTAGGTCCATGGTGGGCAAATGAAGAAGAAGACCCAAATCACCATTTATTTGGTGATTAAGGGCTAGTAAAATAGCTATTGACCTAGAGAGCTGACTCTATCAAAATCAGGAGCGTTAGCCGACAGGGGGACAACAGCGCAGCACACAGCAGGCCGCGCCGCACGCGCCGCCCAAGGAAAGCCGCGAAAACGTAGCATTTTGCCGCGTTTTCGCGGTCAAACCAGAAATCGGGAATCCAGCAGACAGGGGGACAACCAGGCTGCGCGCGCCGCTAAAGTATTGCCGCGAAAACGCGGCATATGCCGCGTTTCCGCGGCCATGTGGGCGCGCAGCGCGCCACTTTTGGGCCAGGGTTTGTCCCCTGGCCCCCCTAGTCCCTAATGCCTATAAAAGCCCTCCTGGGCTCTTCAGAAAAAAGAAATCCTGAGAGAACAAAGTTGTGTAGTTTTGATTTTGTTTGTAGTTGTTGTTGTTCTTCTTCTTCTAGTTCTAGTTCTAGCTTAGGCCATTAGAGTGAAAGAGAGAGTGTGTACAAGTTGTATTGGAGGGTGACAAAATAATACAAGTAATTACTTCTCTTTCTTCTTTCCATTTACTAGTTGTTTTCATTTGCTTGCATTTGCTTTTACATTCTTGCTTTAGTGTAACTCCTTCTCTTTATCTCTTTTCTTTTGTTGTTCTTTTCTTCACCATGTGTAACTAACTCCTCCATAGCATGGCTAACTAACTACTAACCCACTAATCTTTAACTACTTAATTGATAACCCGCATGAGTCAATAGTGTCAACAAGCCTTGTGCAAACGAGAGCTATGGCATCTTAAGACGAGGGTTCTAACTCTAACTTACCTACAAGTATTTACCTTCTTATATTTCATACTGAAATAGTTTTTTTTGATGATCTATAAGTCTTGTACTTTGCTTATTGTTGTAAGTTAGAGACTTTCCTTTTAACTTTGCCGATACCATTAGTGCACTCGTGTCTTCCCGTATTCTCGCCTTCTAATGGATCTTGATATGGGAATGTCCGAGTTTTTGCCGGGTAAAGCAAAGTTATAGGAAGAACTTTCACTCGATTTCTACGTGAATAGTTCCATTGCATCAGGGGTAAGCTTGCCTATGATCCATCGTGAGGCACATCTTCAAGAAGTTAGGGATTAGTGGGAGCAGTTAATAGAAAGTTAGCCATGCGTTTTTACCACTAAGAAAAACCCACTTTTACAAACTACCAAAACATTTTCCAACAATTCTTGAAACAACTTGTTTTCACTTTTTAATTCTTTATTTGGAAACAAAGAACATTCTCTTTTCTTGAACATAAAAGCCGCATCAAGCTTCCATCGCTCTCCCTCCTTGTGGATATGACCCGTATAGCCACTTCGCTACTACGGAAGAATCGCAAAAGAAGTAACTTCGACCCACTCCCTTTCTACTTTTCTTGTGCTTGCTTTTTGCCGATCAAATTTTGGCGCCGTTGCCGGGAAGGGAACGGCTTTATTGTTCAACACTAAAGATTATTCTTTTGTGTAGGAGAAGTACCAAGGAGCTCACTTTCAAGGGAAGCAAAAGAGGTGGCCAAGGACATTGCGCGGGGATTTATTTGCCCTCGGAAAATTCGTGTAAAAACGAGTTTTTCCGATTGAAGTACTAACAAACTCGTTTGCAGGGTTGCCGAAAGCCGCTAAAAATTGCTTTCTAAATTTTTAGTTCCATTGAATACTTCACCCTATGCATGTATAATAAACTCAACAGAAATCCACTTGTTGCTTAATAAAATTTGGACTAGACCTTTACATATAGGGCACGTGTCTATTTCAATTCATTTCAATTTCTGTTGAAGAGTGCTGGAGACAAGGTATGCGTGCATTCATATAGAATAGGACCAACATTTTGAAGTGATTTACCGCTTTGAATGTTACCTTGTTGTGAATAAACTGTACACTTGCATAATTGACTTTAAGGGCAAAACCCAAATAAACATGATAAGGTGGGGATTTCATCACCCTTCCTTAGCCCAAAAACCATCTCCAAGTGCACTAACACTTTCCCAAGCCTTAACTAAAAATCAATAGACGTTGGCCCTAGGGACATCTCATACTCACTAAGAGATTAACCGAGGTTGGAAATTGTAAGAACTATACTCCTGCAAAATCGGTGTCTAAGGAAAGTGGATTGAGAGGTAAAGCCTCGAAAGCTCCGTGGTTTGGCATAATTAGGCCCGTGGCTCCGCCCAGATACCTCCCCCCGAGCTTTGCCCTTTCCTGGCCGATTAGCTTGTAGTCGAGTTCCTGCAACAACCTTCCCCGGAGAATCGACCAGTTAGGAGTCGTCTAGGTCCAGGTACCTTAGACTAAGGCTTGTGGTTGTTTTTCTTTCTTTTGTTTGTTTTTACTCTGTTCGATTGTTTGTTGTTTTGCGTTGGTTGTGGTGTGCTGCATGGAAGAGTGGGTGAGAGATCCGTCAACTTCCAGATTAACAAGAAACACTTCTCTACCCTTGCATCCAGAACCGGTGATGGCGTCGCTTCAGGATAGATTTTACCCGATCAGAACTTCGCTTCCATCTTGCATAAAACTTCCTGAAGCAAATGGAAATAACTTCGAGTTAAAGCCCCAATTCATTAACACTCTTCCCAAATTTCATGGTTTAGAATCAGAAGACACATACTTCTTTGTTAGGGAATTTGAGGAAGTATGCCTTATGATGCGTATATCCTAGCTAGGAGACGATGCCGTTAGGTTACGTTTTATCCCTTTTTCCCTAAAGGACCTAGCTAAGAAATGGTTGTACAGTTTGGCAGCAGATTCAGTCACGACGTGGGATGATTTCGTCAAGGCTTTCTTGAAGAAATTTTACCCAATTCACAAAACTGCCCTCATTAGGAAGAACATCATGCAGTTTAAGCAAGACCCGAGCGAACTATTTTGGAGATACTTTGAGCGATTCAAAGATCTCCTCGCTCAGTGCCCTCATCATGGCGTGAAGAAATGGCGTCAGTGCCAGATTCTCTACGATGGTCTAAATTATCAGACTAAGACCCTGTTAGAAACGATGTGTCAGGGAGGGTTCTTGCAGAAGGATGAGAATCAGGGTTGGGATTTGTTTGAGGATTTAGCGGAGAAAACCCTGCAATGGGAGCCAACCTCAGAAAAACCTAGGAATTCACAATCTATAGCTTCAAGAGGAGGGCTCCTATCCCTAGAATCATCCATAGCTGCCGAGGCTAAGATTGCTACCCTGATGAGAAGGATAGAGGATCTGGAAACAAAAGAGCCTGCTAGTGTCAACCAGATCAACCCACCACCAATTCACAATCCGGGTTGTTCATATTGTCAGGCACCGAACCATGTCTTTGAAGAGTGCCCTGTTTTCCATGCCCAACAAATGCCACTGGAACACATGAACGCGGCTTACTCACAACCGCCTCACAACCCTACTCGCAGACCTACAATCCCGGCTGGAGGAATCACCCAAATTTCTCCTGGGCCCAAAACAATCCTCCCAGGCCTAACTTTTCCAACAACTTTCACCACCCTGCTCCTCCACCACCTTTTCCCAGTCAAGCCCCTTCTTCCTCCTCCCAAAGCTCTCCAATGGAAAAGAAAATCAGTAAATTGGAGAAGAACATAGAGGCTTTCATTAAGTCCCAAGCCGCTTTCATGCAAAATCAGGGACAAACTTTGAACAATCATTCACAGGCCATATCAAGGTTGGAAATGCAGATGAGCCAGTTAGCTAGCTCCCTAAGTGAAAGACCTAAGGGTACTTTACCTAGTCAGCCACTAGTTAACCCAAAAATCTCCAACCAAGCATATGAAGTTCGGGATCCATCAATTAACCAGTGTAATGCTGTTTACACACTGAGATCTGGAAAGCAGGTAGACAACCAGGTTTACCAACAGAAAAGTCCAGTCCATCCTGATCCCACTCCAGCATCCACCTCTGCTAGTTCCTCCCAATCCACTCCACAAACATCTGATGAGGACAAAGCTGCTGAACAAGTTCATAAGCCTATAGCACCCTTTCCCAATAGGCTTAGAAACAATAATAAAAATATGCACATGGAGAAAATGCTAGAGATGTTCAATCAGGTCAAATTGAATGTGCCACTTCTTGACGCTATCCAACAAGTCACGGCTTATACCAAATTTTGAAGGATATGTGTACTAAGAAGAGAAAGACCAATGTGCCCAAGAAAGTGTTCTTGGCCACTAATATAAGCGAAATTCTGTCTGGTCCCATTCCGGTGAAATACAAGGATCCCGGATGTCCCACCATTTCCTACACCATAGGACAGACCGAAATCAGTAGAGCGCTTCTTGACCTGGGAGCAAGTATCAACTTGCTACCTCTCTCGGTATACCAGCAACTTGGGTTGGGTGAGCTAAGCCCAACTCGAGTCACCATTCAGCTAGCTGACCGATCTGTGAAAATCCCGAAGGGGAAAATCACAGACGTCGTCATCCGGGTCGAGGATTTCATTTACCCCGTTGACTTCATTGTGCTTGAGACCCAACCTGTGTCCAATCTTAGGTCTCAAACTCCCATCATCTTAGGACGCCCATTCCTTGCTACAGCCAATGCCATAATTAACTGTAGGAACGGGTCCATGTGATTAACTTTTGGAGACATGACGAAGGAAGTCAATGTCTTCAATCTTGGAAGACAACCTAGGGATGTCAATGATCAGACGTTTGAGGTCAATTCTATTGAAAACCTGACCAGTGAACATGAGGAAAGCATGGAGACAGAAACTGAGGCAGAGTTTGATCTGGAGGCTAAGGATTTTAATTTAGACCAGATCATCGATTCAGCAGTGCATTGGGCATCAAGCCCCAGTGTACCCTATCCTAGATTGAAAGCCCAGAGATTGCCTCCAATGAAGCAACACCTTCCCTAGAGCTAAAAGCCCTGCCTGAACACCTCAAGTACGCCTACCTGGGCGGAAAGGACACCTTGCTAGTCATCATAGCATCTCACCTGACTGAGCAACAAGAGGACAGCTTAATGTCTATTCTGAAAAGACATAGGGAAGCCATTGGATGGACAATGAAGGACATCAAGGGAATAAGTCCAGCCATAGTGCAACATAGAATCCATTTAGTTGATGAAGCAACCCCTAGGAGGGACCCACAACACAGGCTTAACCCTCTCATGCAAGAGGCAGTGAAGGCTAAAATTCTGAAACTATTAGATAATGGGATCATTTATCCATTTCTGATAGCCAATGGGTTAGCCCTGTTCATGCGGTCCCAAAGAAGGCTGGCTTTACGGTAGTAGAAAATAAGGAAAAGAGTTGGTACAAACAAGACTGCCTACCAAGGTTCGTGTTTGTATCGACTACAGGAAGTTGAATGCTGCTACCCGTAAAGACCACTTCCCGCTACTCTTCATCGACCAAATGCTTGAGCGTTTGGCTGGACATGAGTACTACTGCTTTCTGGATGGGTACTCGGGATACAATCAAATCCCATTGCTGCAGAAGACCAGGAAAAGACGACGTTCACCTGCCCGTTCGGAACCTTTGCTTATCGGCACATGCCTTTTGGATTGTGCAACGCTCCTGCAACGTTCCAACGGTGCATGCTTAGTTTATTCTCTGATATGGTGGAACGTTTTCTGGAGATTTTCATGGATGACTTCTCCATCTACGGAGATTCATTTAATCAGTGTCTTCATCACTTAGAGTTAGTACTACAAAGATGCATTGAGAAGAACCTAACTCTAAACTGGGAAAAATGCCACTTTATGGTGAGACAAGGGATTGTCTTGGGCCATGAGATTTCGAGGAGAGGCATAGAAGTGGATAAGGCTAAGGTAGAAGTGATTGCTAAGCTTCCACCACCCAAAAGCATCAAGGATATTAGATCCTTTTTAGGGCATGCTGGGTTCTACCGACGGTTCATTAAGGACTTTAGCAAAATCGCGAGGCCCTTAACTAACTTGCTAGCTAAGGACGTGCCCTTTGATTTCAATGATGAATGTTTCAAGTCATGGGGGAAGCTTAAGCAAGAACTGATTTCTGCACCTATCATTTCTGCTCCTAATGGGCCCAGCCATTTGAAATCATGTGTGATGCATCTAATTCTGCTATTGGCGCTGTTCTAGGACAGCGCATCGATAATAGGCAGCACGTGATTTACTATTCGAGTAGGACCTTGAATGACGCCCAACAGAATTATACAACGACTGAGAAGGAATTCTTAGCCGTTGTCTTTGCGTTAGAAAAATTTCGGCCCTACTTGTTAGGTTCGAAAACGGTGATTTTCACGGATCACTCGGCTCTGAAATACCTCATGACCAAGAAGGATGCAAAAGCCCGACTGATTCGGTGGATCCTTTTGCTGCAAGAATTTGACTTAGAAATTCGGGATAAAAGAGGTATAGAAAATGTGGTTGATGATCATCTCTCACGAATTCCGAATGCACCAACCATCCAAGCTCCGATCAACGAGAATTTCCTAGACGAGCACATCCTAGCCATTCTTAAGGAACCATGGTATGCTGACATCGTTAATTACCTGGCCATAGGACAATTACCCGCTGACTGGACAAAGCAAGACCAATACCGCTTCTTTGCCCAAGTACGGTACTTCTTCTGGTAAGAACCATATCTTTTTAAGTATTGTCCTGACCAAATAATTAGACGATGCATACCCGAGGAGGAACAAAGGAGTGTGCTCAGCTTTTGCCATGACCTTGCATGCGGAGGACACTTCGGTCCCCGCAAGACTGCCGAGAAGGTTCTACAAAGTGGGTTCTACTAGCCCACTTTGTTTAAAGACTCATATCATTCTTGCAAGTCATGTGCAAACTGTCAGAAGAACGGGAAAATTTCTAGAAGAGACATGATGCCCCTGAACCCAATCCTTGAAGTTGAAATTTTTGATGTTTGGGGCATCAATTTCATGGGGTCATTCCCCAACTCCTTCGGCAACCAATTCATTTTGGTTACTGTAGATTATGTCTCTAAGTGGGTAGAAGCTGTGCCAACCAAGACGAATGACAACAAAGCGGTTGTCAAATTTCTCAAAGAGAACATCTTCTCTCGGTTGGCACCCCGAGAGCGATAATTAGTGATAATGGATCACATTTCTGCAATAGAGTTTTTGAAGCTCTAATGCGAAAATATTCCATCAATCACAAGTTATCAACCCCGTATCATCCCCAGACAAATGGGCAGGTCGAAGTCACCAACTGACAGATCAAGCTCATTCTGGAAAAGACTGTCAGACAAAACTGAAAAGATTGGTCAGTTAAGCTCAATAATGCATTGTGGGCTTACCGCACCACATTTAAGACAGTTCTGGGGATGTCTCCTTATAGAATCGTGTTTGGCAAAGCCTGTCATCTGCCAGTAGAGTTAGAACACCGGCCCTCTGGGCAATTAAGCAACTTAACTTTGATTTGACCAAGGCCGGTGAACTTAGGAAACTGCAGATTTCAGAATTAGAGGAGATACGGAATGAAGCTTATAAGAATGCACGAATCACTAAGAGCAGGACCAAACTTTTTCATGACCAAATCATAACCCGGAAAAACTTTGCAACGGGAGATAGGGTTCTGCTGTACAATTCTAGGCTTCATATTTTCGCGGGGAAACTGAAAACTCGTTGGTCGGGGACCGTTCATGTGCGCACTGTTTTCCCACACGGTGCTGTGCTCATTGCAGACCCTAAAAATAACACGGAATTTAAAGTGAATGGGCAAAGACTGAAGCCCTTCTTGACCACTGAGCCGATGATTCCAGATGATAGTGTGCTGACTCTTTTTGCCCCGTCATACACCTAACCCCAACAAATAAAAAAAATTTGTTTATATGCTTACCCCGTGTACATTCTTTCGCTTATTCGCACTTGACCGGCCCGAGTCCCCGAAGACGGTAACATCATTCCTTCCCTCTATTTATTGCATTTGCATTTCCATCTGCATTCATTGAGGACAATGCATTAGATAGGTGTGGGGGGGGTGCTAACACTTTTTCTTTTTCTTTTCTTCTTCTTCCTTCTTTCAAAAAAAAAATCTCAAAAAGAAATTTCATACTCTTTATAAAAATACCAAAAGATTGTAGGAATTACGGGAACCTTAGTAATAAATCTTTATTTTTGCCTAAGTAAACAAGAAAGAATGGTTTGACTAAAAAGGATAGGAGGGATAAGGAAAATAACTCATACCTTTTCTTTAGCCTTAGTAGAATATGCATAATTCACACACACATGCTTGGGATTTAGAGACACAACTCTTAAAAAAAAAAAAAAAAAGCTGGATAATTGTGCCTCAAGAAGCATGATTATTCACGCCAAAAAAAAAAAGAGAGAAAAGAAAAAGCTGGATAATTATGCCTCAAGAAGCATAATTACTCACGTCAAAAAAAATTATTATAAATCTTGATTTCGTGGTCTACTTCACTTACATATTTGACCTAAAGGGTGTTTTTTTCGCCTGGTGCCCTAAGACGATCTGGTTTGGGAGTCATCGGTTTGATATGTGCTACATAAGTAAAGTAGAAAGCCTAATGGAACTAGGAATAATAAGTAAATATTAATAAAATTCTAAGTTGAGTTGAAAAATCCCAAGCACATCACACTTACATATTATGCATACCTATCTAAAGCAAAATAAAAGAATGAGTTAGAAGTACAAGATCCTTTCTAAATTTAAAGAAAAAAACCATAATTTCTTCTTTTATGAAGGCTAAAGTATAAGAGGACTTATGATGGTTAAACCTAATTCCTACATCATTCGGTCATTTTTATTTAGATGATTGAAAGTTCTTTTCATATATATATATAAAAAAAATTATATATACATATATATATATATATTTCTTTCTAAAACAACTAACTTCTTTACTTACGGATTTTGTGGGTGCAATCTGCTGAAAAACCTCAGGAGACAACACTCCTCCTCTAGGGGAAACTTAGAGGTTTAAGGTTTATTGCACATGCTCAGTGCAATCGCGTCACCTGCGAAAGTGGTATAATAATTTTCTTATTTTTGTTTTGCTCGGGACGAGCAAAAGATAAGTGTGGGGGTGTGATTAGTCTCTAATTTTGCATAATTTTCATCACATTCTCATATTTATTTCATGTAAAATTCTACTAATAAAACCTTGCTTTCTTGATCCTAGGTCCATGGTGGGCAAATGAAGAAGAAGACCCAAATCACCATTTATTTGGTGATTAAAGGGCTAGTAAAATAGCTATTGACCTAGAGAGCTGACTCTGTCAAAATCAGGAGCGTTAGCCGACAGGGGGACAACAGCGCAGCACGCAGCAGGCGGCGCCGCACGCGCCGCCTAAGGAAAGCCGCGGAAACGCGGCATTTTGCCGCGTTTTCATGGTCAAACCAGAAACCGGGAATCCAGCAGACAGGGGGGACAACCAGGCGGCGCTACGCGCGCCGCCAAAGTATTGCCGCGAAAACGCGGCATATGCCGCGTTTCCGCGGCCGTGTGGGCACGCGGCGCGCCACGTTTTGGGCCAGGGTTTGTCCCCTGGCCCCTAGTCCCTGATGCCTATAAAAGCCCTCCTGGGCTCTTTAGAAAAAAGAAATCCGGAGAGAACAAAGTTGTGTAGTTTTGATTTTGTTTGTAGTTGTTGTTGTTCTTCTTCTTCTAGTTCTAGTTCTAGCTTAGGCCATTAGAGTGAAAGAGAGAGTGTGTACAAGTTGTATTGGAGGGTGACAAAATAATACAAGTAATTACTTCTCTTTCTCTTTCCATTTACTAGTTGTTTTCATTTGCTTGCATTTGCTTTTACATTCTTGCTTTAGTGTAACTCTTCTCTTTATCTCTTTTCTTTTGTTGTTCTTTTCTTCACCATGTGTAACTAACTCCTCCATAGCATGGCTAACTAACTACTAACCCACTAATCTTTAACTACTTAATTGATAACCCCGCATGAGTCAATAGTGTCAACAAGCCTTGTGCAAACGAGAGCTATGGCATCTTAAGACGAGGGTTCTAACTCTAACTTACCTACAAGTATTTACCTTCTTATATTTCATACTTAAATAGTTTTTTTTGATGATCTATAAGTCTTGTACTTTGCTTGTTGTTGTAAGTTAGAGACTTTCCTTTTAACTTTGCCGATACCATTAGTGCACTCGTGTCTTCCCGTATTCTCACCTTCTAATGGATCTTGATATGGGAATGTCCGAGTTTTTGCCATGTAAAGCAAAGTTATAGGAAGAACTTTCACTCGATTTCCACGTGAATAGTTCCATTGCATCAGGGGTAAGGTTGCCTATGATCCATCGTGAGGCACATCTTCAAGAAGTTAGGGATTAGTGGGAGCAATTAGTAGAAAGTTAGCCATGCGTTTTACCACTAAGAAAAACCCACTTTTACAAACTACCAAAACATTTTCTAACAATTCTTGAAACAACTTGTTTTCACTTTTCAATTCTTTATTTGGAAACAAAGAACATTCTCTTTTCTTGAACATAAAAGCCGCATCAAGCTTCCATCGCTCTCCCTCCTTGTGGATACGACCCGTATAGCCACTTCGCTACTACGAAGAATCGCAAAAGCAGTAACTTCGACCCACTCCCTTTCTACTTTTCTTGTGCTTGCTTTTTGCCGATCAACTGTCCAGGAAGGTATAATGCAGACTTTGACCACAAGCTAATCAGCCAGGTCAGGGAAAGATTGGTGGGAGGTTATCCGTCAAAAGACGTTCCTTAATAAATAACCACCAATCTCCGGGCTTTCGGCCCTTAATCCCCTTCCTAGACACTGATTTGGCAGGAGTCAAATTCTAACACTTTTCCCCTTAGGATAATCTCCTAATTGAGTCCGAGATGTCCCTAGGGCCAACGTCTACTCATTTTTAATTAGGCTTGCGTTAGTGAGTGAGGAGATTGTTTGTGGGCTAAAGGAGGGTAATGACTTCCCCCCTTATCTTGTTTATAGGACAAGCCCTTAAATCAATTTAGTGCAGTGTACAAGTATATAGAAAAAAGTAACATTCAAGCAATCATACAAGAATGAACCTTATACTAAATGCTATGCACACATACCTTGGCTCCAGCACTCTTCAACAGTAAATAGAAAATGAAATGAAATAGACACGTGCCTAAATGCAAAGTCTAAATCATTTTTAGCATTTACAATCAACTTTTTACTATTGTGTTAGAATTATATATACAGTGAGTCGAACAAGAAAATAAATGCTACAGATATTTAAACTATGCAATTCAGCCAACCTGCAAAAAATACAGGTTAGTAGTTCACTCAGTTTGCTACAGGACTGTAGCAAATCTGAGGGCTTCTGGCTCTGCTTTCTTGAGCATAGTCCAAGGCCACTTATAGTCCACTGCAGCAAGAATTTCTTGTTGTTGAATCTGTACAAAAAAACAAAGAAGAAAGTTAACCAAAAATGTAAACTTTTAAAGAGAGTAACTTACCGTCCCTCCCCAGCAACGGCGCCAAAATTTGATTGAGCTTGAACCTGCACAAAAATATAGTATTTCAGAACTTTAAAAAAAGAGTGCAAGTGCTCAATTCTACCGCAATAGCAAGTGGCTATGCGGGCTGAATTGAAAGAACAATCAAAGAGTAAGAATTTACCGTGTAGCTTGTGGCTAACGGTCGTGTCCACGAGGAGGAATGCGATGAAAGCTTTTCGGTGAGTCTTCTTTTAAGTTACAAAGTTTGGTTAAAGTTCTTCTTTAGTTCTTTAAAGAAAAGAGAAAAAAAATTAGGTTAAAGTTAAGTGAGGAAGAAAGTGGTAGAATGAGAAGGTGGAGAAAAATAGAAAATGATTATTTACAAAGAAATTGAAAATGGAAAGAAGTGGGGGTTGTTAGTGTTCTAAACTAAAGAATAAAAGAAAAGAAAAGAAACTAAAAATTACTTACTTCTTTTGGCCAAATACCTACCTTGAATCTCTTTGCAACGATGTTACCTTGAAGTGAGGCGATCAACGTATAGCCATAAGAGTTGATTCTCGTTTCCTCCACATTATATCATCAAGACGTTGCAAGTATGAAGTGATACAGAATGAAACTCAAAATCCATCGTCATGAGCTATCGGTGGCACTCGCAAAGGCAAGGCTCTTTCGATGCTTTTAGACTCACTTGGAGAGCAATTGTACCAAAAGAAAAAAAGTAGAGAAGAAGAAGAAGAACACAAAAATAAAGTACATATAAAAGGAAACTACAGATTCGATTTCATAACAATAAGAGAAAAGAAGGAAATCTTACACCGGTGTCACTCTCAGCACAAGCTTCGTTCTCGTTCTCTATGAAACTCTAATCTCCTCTGATTTAGATAAATTAAAAACTAAAAATTACATAAAAGAAAAATGAAAACCTAAACTAAAAAATGAAAAAATGAACTAAATCCTATCTCTGCATGGTCGTCCCCTGGAGGCTCTGAAAATCCCAGTATTTATAGGCAAAACCCAACCTATAGGAGCGTATGAAGATAGGGGGAGCAAACGCTCCCCATAACTTCTAACAAAGCCACGGAAATGCGGCTTTGGCTGCGTTTCCGCGGCCAGGGTGTGCCAGATGGCCACACCCTGTTGGTGGTGCTTCCCGGCTTCTCGATTTGTCTTTATCTTCAGCTGGATTTGCAGTTTAAGTCCGAGATTTTGACGAAATGGCCTTTGATCCTTGGCTTCAACCGATCGATTTGTAGGGATTTGTTCTAACTGATTTCAACCGATCTGATCTGCCCTGATTTACTGAGTTCGAATTAATTCTGATTTAATTCAGAATTTGAGGGCTTTTTGGGCTCATTTCTCTTCACTGTCCTTTAGGAATGGGCCTACAAATAAATTAAACATTTAATTAGGAAAAAATAGAGTTTATTTATAATAAGTAGGAGAATATAATAATAAATGTGCAATATTAGTGACCAATCAGTGTAGAGGTGATTGTGGTTGAATTTGGCTTAGTGCCTATCCCTCTTGTATAGAGGTGATTGTTGTTTTGGCTTTGCGTCTTGCCTCTTGTGTAGAGGTGGTTGTGTTGGAGAGAGGAGTTGTGTACTCCTTACCTTGTACTTGCAAATTTCTCAGTAGAGGTTCCCTGTGCGGGAGGTCCTGTGTGGACATAGTGAAAATCCTTCTGTGTGAAGGTGAGGACGTGGAGCAGTGGTTCGAACCTCGAAACATATCTTGGTATTTGCGTTTGATCCACTATCTCTAACTCTTATCTCTCCTATATCTCGCATTGCTTTATATTGTTAATATCACTTATATGCTTGGTATTGTTTGTGTGCACATACTTGGTTGAATCAAGAGAGCTTCATATAGCACCTCAACTCTTATTTAGAGGAATCTAGAGGAGATAGTCCAGAGTCCGTCACTGGGAATTCGGCTACACTTTAGTTACACTTAGTGTGTTGCAATTAGTTTTTAATTTCGCATCATTCATCTTAGGTTAGCTTATACACCTATTCACCCCCCTCTAGGTGTATTTCACATGGTTGTGATTAAAGGTGTTAGAGACAGAAACTTTTATTACTTGAAGGGCAGTACAGCGGGTGCTTTGACAAGTTCAGTTGACTCGAATGATGATGCTACCAAGTTGTGACACATGAGACTTGGTCACGAAGGTGAGAATTCCATGCAAGCTTTGGCAAAGTAAGCTTATTGAAGGGTATTAAGACTTGCAAGTTGGAATTCTACGAGCACTGTGTATTGAGAAAAAAATCAAGGTGAAGTTTCTCATTGATTTGAAAGTACACCTAGAGGGGGGTGAATAGGTGTAAGGCTAATCTAATGACAAATGATGCAGAATTATAAAAACAAATTGAAACATACATAGTGTAACCAAAGAGTGTAGCTGAATCCCGGTGAAGGGCTCTGGACTATCTCTTCTAAATTCCTCTAAATAAGAGTTGAGGTGCTATATGAAGCTCTCTTGGTTGAACACAAGTATGACACACAATCAAGTCCAAAGCATATAAATGATATGAATATGATGCAATACACAATATAAGAGAGAGAGTTAGAGATAGTGGATCAAACGCAAACACAAAGATATATTTCGAGGTTCGAGCACTCAGCTCTACGTCATCGCCTTCACACAGAAGGATTTCCACTATAGCGTCCACACAGGACTTCCCACACAGGGAACTTTCACTGAGGATTTGGGCAAATTCAACTTGGGAGTACACAAACTCCTCTCTCAACAAATACAACCTCTCACTAGAGACAAGGCACAACACAAAACACCTCTACACTTAGAGGGTTAGGCACTTAGCCAAAACAACTGTACTTGAGGGATAAGGCACAAAGCAACAACACCACAATCACCTCTTCACTAAGAGGGATACCAACACAACTTTCACAATCAACCTCTCACTAAAGGAAAATCAATACAATCACCTCTCACTAGAGGGATATCACAAAGTATGGAAGGTTACAACACTTGGTGTATCAACAACCACAAACCAATTTTTTCTCACAAAATAATGATTCTAATAGATAGGATAGATAGATAAGCTCAAGTGTGAGAAAATAAAGTGTTTGGAAACAAAGAAAAACAATTAGAAAAATCTCCAAATAGATATTGAAATCAAGATCAAAAATCACTTCCTAAAAGACTCTATTTTCTTAGAAATTCCAACACATTAAAACAAACAAAGAATGATATTTTAAACCTAAAAAACTCTTTTGAAAACTTGTTGTTAAACACTTGTAAAGGTGGGAAAATTTTCTCTCTAAAAACTTGTTGAAAACAGTTGAAGAAATGGAGTATATATAGCTGAAAGATCACCTAGAGGGGGGGTGAATAGGTGATTAAGCTAATCTAGTCAAACTCAATGCGGAATTAAAAACTAATTTGCAATTTCAATAAGAGAAGCACACAACCAAGCCAAGATATAAGTATGTATGAGCAATATGAATAGATGCAAGGCACAAAGTAAAGAGAGAGAGAGAGTAAGAGTCAATGAACAAGCGCAAACACCAAGATATGTTTCGAGGTTCGAGCACCAGCTCTACATCCCCGCCTTCACCCAGAAGGATTTTAAGTCCACTAGCTTGTCCACAAAGGACTCCCACAAAGGGAACCTCCACGAGGATTTGGGGCAATCACAATACAAGAGTACCCAACTCCTCTCCTTACAAACACAACCTCCTCCTTGAGGCACAACTTCAATCCA